>RJWJ010028217.1:0-21544 GCA_004363605.1 Indri indri | reverse complement strand
TTCTTTCCCTACACACTAACTGGGGCCTAGAGAGAAGCCTCGGTGGGAAGATTGACAGCCCAGTGCCTCAAAAGGGAGACCACTGCCCCCTCCGTCCCTTTCCTTGCAAAGAGCAGACATTTGCTTGTGTGGCTTCCTTGCAGGGTATGCTGGTGGGCATCGTGGGGAAGGTGGGCTGTGGGAAGAGCTCACTGCTGGCTGCCATCGCTGGGGAGCTCCACAGGTAACCAGCCTTCAGCATGCCCCTGTCCTTGCTAAGCCCTTTAACAAACACTTACTGAGCCCCTGCTACCTGTCAGACACCTTTATGGGGGCCAGGGGTACCAAGAATAAGTCCTTTTATTGGGACAGCTTGCAATCTGGAAAGGGGGAGGCAGTCAGGAAAATGAACCATCATAATCATTACACCCAAGTGTTATAAGTGCTGTAATAGTGAGTGAAGAGAAGAAATGGAAACATCCAGTGTCAGCTGTTCTTTCAGAAATGTGGTTGTGCAGGGAAGGGATCCAGAGATGAACACAGGTTTGAGGGAAGGCCTCTTTGTTTTTAGGTGACAATGAGTATAATGTGGTGGCCACACTCTCTACTGAGCTCCTGACAACATTTAGATATGACAGCTGCTTGGCTGTAGCCAAAGAGCAGTTTCTTCCCTTCCCCATCTAGAATGAGCCCATAGCCTCATTAGGACCCCTTGACCTCAGTGGCTGCCAAGTCAGAGAGTCATGTGACATGAAGGGTGACCCTATGTAGAAGACGGTAGGGTGGGAAGGCTTCTGGGAGGCAGGGGCTGGACATGGAAGGACCCAGTGGGGAGCTGGTCCCCATGCTGCTGGCCTGGCTCTCTGCAGGCTGCGTGGGCAGGTGGCAGTGTGGGGGCTGTCCAAGGGCTTTGGCCTGGCCACCCAAGAACCCTGGATCCAATTTGCCACCATCCGAGACAACATCCTCTTTGGGAAGACATTTGATGCCCAGCTGTACAGGGAGGTGCTAGAGGCCTGCGCCCTCATCGACGACCTCAGCGTGAGTGCCTGGGCTTGAAACCTCTTGGCTGCCTGCTTCCCCATGACTTGCTTCTCTGGAAAGGGCTTGCTTCTACTCAGGCATCACTTATCTAGGACTGGCCATCATACTTTGGTCCTCCCAGAGCTGCTTGGTTCCCCCTTCCCCATAGGGCCTAGAGGGGTGATGGTCACTGGTGTTCTGGGTAGCAGCTGGGAGAGCCCTGAGGCCTCTGGAGCCAGGGAGGGTTCCCTCTGAGACTTAGCTCTGTGTAAGTCTGGCTACTGGTTCTCATTCAGGAGGCCCTTTTTTACCTCCCTCCGGAAAGGCTTGGAAGAGTCAAGGTCTCATTTGATTGCAGGTTACCCTAGGGAAACCTGCCAAGCCCTTTAGATTTCCCATCACCCCCAATCGAGAGTAGTAAATTTATTGGAGAAGAGATTCCAGATTTCTCCCATGAATTCCCACCCAACCCCCATGTCCCCTCCAGGACTGTCATCACCACTACCCTACCCAGGTGAATGTGGAACTTCCTAGAAAGGAAGACCTTTGACTTTGACCATGGGGCATCCTGTGTCCATTTATCACTTGTTTCTGCATCAAGCTTTCCCCGCATGTCTGCTTGGTCTTGGATACTGTTCTAGGCACTAAGAAAATAGATGAATAACAAAGGTTTTCCCTCAGTGAACTCAGCGTCTGGTGGATCATGGGTGCTTCCTCCGGGTTTGGGGACCTCTTAGCTTAGTAGACCATTCCTGAGGCCACCAGGAAGGCTCAGGGTACATTCCTTCTCTAAAAACCTGTGAAAACTTTCACATTAAATTTGCCCAGCATCATTCCTTGCCTGTTAAAAAGGTAGGGTGACGACTGGGCATGGTGGCTCATGCCTGTAATCCTAGCACTCTGGGAGGCTGAGGCAGGAGGATTGCTTGAGGTCAGGAGTTTGAGAGTAGCCTGAGCAAGAGCAAGATGCCGTCTCTACTAAAAATAGAAAAATTAGCCGAGAGTGGTGTTGTGTGCCTGCAGTCCTAGCTACTCTGAGGCTGAGGCAGGAGGATCACTTGAGCCCAGGAGTTTGAGGTTGCTGTGAGCTAGCCTGACGTCATGGTACTCTAGCCTGGGCAACAGAGCAAGACTCTGTCTCAAAAAAATAAAAGGCAGGGTGGCAAATGTGGCAGAGTGGTTAATAATCTGAATTTGTGAATTTGTGTCCTGCCCCTTACTAGCTGTGGGCAAGGTAGTTAATCTGTCTGAGCTTTGGTCTCACCTGTGAAAAGGAAATAATACCAGCTTTGTAAGGTTGTCATGGGGTTCGAATGAGATAATGCCTGTAAAATGCTAAGCACATAGTAAGTGTTCAATAAATGCTAGATGTTGTTGGAATTATGTCTTGTCTCCTCTGACTAGCTCAGCCCAAACTTAAGTCTAATCTCAAGCTGTCTGTCTCTCTTGATCCGTACCATGTATTTCCTGCAAAGGGATAGGAAATGGGCCAGAAGGTATTGGGGAGGTCATTGACCCACTGTGGCACCTTTTCCATCAGATCCTGCCTGCTGGAGACCAGACAGAGGTGGGAGAAAAGGGTGTGACTCTCAGTGGGGGACAGCGGGCCCGGATCGCTCTTGCTCGTGCTGTCTACCAGGTAAGTTGGTGGGGGGCAGCAAGGGTAATGTGGTGGGGGGAGTCCAGAGCCTTGGGAGTTGGGGGAATGGGGATATTTTCCTCAGCATATGGTTTCTTCCTCTCCTATTCCATGTTCCTGTAGTGTTGGTCACCCCTTTTGCCGATTTAAGGCAGAAATAAAAAGCCCTTTAAAAAGCATCATATGGTCTGAGCACTGGTCATGGAGTGCTGGCCTTGCCTGACTGCAGGGAAGTCCACCCTCAGGTCTCACCTCCTCTACCATTGTGGGGGTAACCCCCATAGTTCTCAGGTGTCTTCTCTGACTTCCTTGGGATCTTTAAAGGAGAGTCTCTGGGTTCTGGCCAGAAGACTGGGGTCTGGTGCCTATGGTGCCTCCATGTCTCCCTAGGAAAAGGAACTCTATCTCCTCGATGACCCTCTGGCTGCTGTGGATGCAGACGTGGCCACCCACCTGCTGCACAGGTGCATCCTGGGAGTGCTGAGCCACACCACACGGCTGCTGTGCACCCACCGCACCGAGTACCTGGAGAGGGCTGATGTGGTGCTGCTGATGGAGGCCGGGCGCCTCATCCAGGCCGGTAATGTGGGGCGGGAGCCCAGCCATGTCAGGGAAGCGTCTGCCCGGGTGTGACGGGGAAGAGAGACAGGTGGACTGTCAAGTGCAGATTCTGCCACCCCTCCATGTGTGGCCTGAGCATGGTCAGCAGCTCCTCCTGCCTTCACGGAGCTGGTGTGAGGCAATGGAGAATGGGAGGGAGAAGGCACACAGCAGCCGGCATATTTGGGACTCGTGGGCTCTGGGACTGAGTGCTCTTGGGAACTTGGAGGCCCAGGATCTCTGAGAACGATCTGATGTCCTCAGAGAAGAGAAAGCAGTGAGGTTTAGAACAATCCTTTTGTAAAAAAACAAATACAAAAACTCTGAAGAGAATTATTATGCAGAGGGACATGGCCACCTGCTAGTTCACTGGGAGAGAAACAGGAGGAAATGAGGCTCAACCAGATGTTAGGAATTGAGAGAAGTGTAAGAAAAAGCTCTGCAGTAATGACAGGTCACCCTGGACAGGTGCTCACGCATGGCTATGGCTGTCCTCTTAGGGGTGGATGTTTGTCTTTCTCTGCTGCTTGAAATCCATGTGCAGAGGGATGGACTTTATGAGTCCTGCTCAGAATCTGGGGGATCCAGGGCAGGATCCTACTAGGGTGGGTTAGAGAGGAGGGCCAGCGAGAATGGGGAGGTGGGATCTGCACACACATTTAGAAAGGCATGGTGTAGATGCAGAACAGCCCCCTCCAAGTCCCCCCTTCTACCTTCCAGGGCCTCCCTCTGAGATTCTGCCATTGGTACAAGCAGTCCCCAAAGCCTGGGCTGAGGATGGACAAGAGTCTGATTCAGGTATGTCCCACAGGTGGGAAGAAAGTGCTTGCTTTTCATTGCGACACTATAAATTTTTTTAACAAAGCTTGCCTGTTCCTCTGAAACTGATTTTTTTTCACTGGCATCCTGCAAGCTTAATTCCTCCATGCCCTCTCTGATTCTTACAGCCATAGCCCAGTCAGTACAGAACCCAGAGAAAACAAAGGAGGGGCTAGAGGTGGAGCAGAGCACATCTGGCCGCCTGCTGCAGGAAGAAAGCAAGAAGGAGGGTGCTGTGGCCTTGCATGTGTACCGAGCATACTGGAGGGCCGTGGGCCAGGGCCTGGCCCTAGCCATCCTCTTCTCTCTGCTCCTCATGCAAGGTAAGAATATACCCGGGAGTCCCTCCGGGTTGTCCAGGTGCCTGTCACCTTGTACTAATCGTTACAAAGCCCAGAGACTCACCAAGCATGAGTAACAGCTGGGACAAAAGGCATGCCCCAACCCCAACCCCCATGGCCGACACGGTGGCTCACGCCTGTAATCCTAGCACTCTGGGAGGCCCAGGCAGGAGGATCACTTGGGGTCAGGAGTTCGAGACCAGCCTCAGCAAGAGTGAGACCCCCGTCTGTACTAAAAATAGAAAGAAATTAGCCAGACAACTAAAAATAGAAAAAATTAGCCGGGGCATGGTGGTACATGCCTGTAGTCCCAGCTACTTGGGAGGCTGAGGCAGGAGGATCGATTGAACCCAGGAGTTTGAGGTTGCTGTGAGCCAGGCTGATGCCACGACACTGTAGCCCAGGTAACAGAGTGAGACTCTGTCCCAAAAAGAAAAAAGAAAAAAGGCATTTCCCCAATTATGAGAGAGGCCCAGGGGCCAGAGGGGTGCACTCTATAGGCGTCTTCTATTCTTCCCCCCAGGTTAGCTCCCATTCTGCAAAATTGAGGTCATGCTCTCCCCAGAGCTGAAGGGCGAGGGCCTAGGAAAGAAGTGCACGCTAGGGAGGATATGGGATGGTGCAAGGTGGGGAGGCCAGGAGGATGAAGAAAGGTAGGAACAGAGTCAAGGGCAGAGAAAGGGGTGTTTGAATAGAACAAAGGAGAGTGTCTGTCTCACAGCTTTTTTCTTCCTGTCCACACTCAGCCACGCGGAACGCCGCCGACTGGTGGCTCTCCCACTGGATCTCTCAGCTGAAGGCAGCCAAGAATAGCTCCCAGGAGGCACCAGCCTCTACCAGCCCAGGTTCCACAGGGTTCTTCTCTCCACAGCTGCTCCTCTTCTCCCCCGGAAGCCTCTAGTGAGTGGCTGGGGCTGGGAGTAGGCCTGGTGCTCTGTGTGGTCGCCAGGCAGGGAGCGAGGATTGTGGCTGGTGTTCCAGGGGCTGTGTCTCCTGGAGAGTGGGGAGAGGTGGAAGGGGGAGGAGAAGGGACCCCCCGAGTGGCCCTACTTTTGGTTACCCACAGCCCCCTCCCCACCACCCAGCGCCCCAGTGTTCCCACTGCCCAAAGCTGCCCCCAGTGGCTCCTCAGACATCCATTTCTACCTCACCGTATATGCAACCATTGCTGGTGTCAACTCCCTCTGCACCCTACTCCGGGCAGTGCTCTTTGCAGCAGGTATCCTCCAAGCAGCCGCCAACCTGCATCGCCGCCTGCTGCATCGAGTGCTTATGGTGAGGGGCTGGGGGCTGGGGGTGGGGGAGCCCAACCCTGGCCCTACAGAGTGTCCTCCCAGTACATGGGCTCCTTCGGGGGCCCCATCCTACATCCCTAGTCTTCAGGATGGGTGCAGCACGTGACAACCTCTGAGACCCCGAGTCGCTGCAGAGTAGCTGCCTGGGTTCAAACCTAGTTACTTAAGCCTGTAGTTTCCTCATCTGTAAAATGGGACACTAAGAGCATCTACCTCGGAGTTACTTCAGTTTTGAACTTCAGGTGCAGAGGATTGATCCCTTAGTTCGTACAAGTCCCCTTTTCTGTTTTATTTCGTTATCCATCCCCTTTTGTCTCCGTACCCTATTTCCATTTCCCCATCCTTCCTTGATAAGCAACCATTCTAAGTGTGTTTAGTATGTATCTTTTTGTCTTTTTGCAAAATGCCTACTTTGTGTGCATGTATTTTTAATTTATGTAAATGATACTGTGCTAGATCTCACATTCTGTTTCCTACAGTTTTTATTTAGGACTGTCCCTGTTGCTCTGTATATATGTAGTCTGTTGCTTGCCCCACATACTTATGAGGATTAAACTAATAGCACATGGAAAGTGCTTAGGATAGTACCTGGCACACACTAAGTGCTCACTTAGCAATTATTATTAATGTCATTACTATTACAAAGCCATTCTGTATTGGTTTTCTTGTTAGGGCCTCACAATAACCCTGTGAGGTAGGTTCTGTTATCCCCATTTTACAGATGAGGTGCTGGGAGGTGAAGTGACCTGGCCAAGGCTAGTTCTGTGGAGAGCCAGTCCATGAGCCCAGCACCCTGTGGGTCTTTCCACTGCCTGTTGGGGAGCAGTTGCCCACCATTCTGCCTCTCCAGCAGCCAAGGAGGTGACATCTCCATGCTGTGAAGGAATTAATTTCTCGTAAACTGGCATTAGGAGCTGCTTCAGAAAGCCATTTGACCTAGTCCCCTGCTTGCTTACTTGGTTCCCAAAGTAAAGGTAGAGACGGAGGACAGGGAAGCAGGAGAAGAGAAAGGGCTGTCTTTGAGACTGTACCTCCAAATAGTAGTCTCAACAGCTAGCAGTTATCGAGCACTTACTTCATGCCAGGCAGACTCTGCTAAGCACTAGACTGCTATATCTATGGCATTTAATCCTACTAACAGCCCTGTGAGGTGCAGTTCCATTGTTGTCTCCATTTTTCAGATGAGAAACAGGGGACTTTGCCCCTTGCCTGGGGTCTCACACGCACTAATAGCAAAATTGGAATTTGAATTGCAGTCTGACCCCAGAGCCTGAGCTCTTAACCATGAGATAATACTGGCTTTGGCCGATAATATTCCCCACTCTGTCTAGCCACAAGCAATCAGAATGTTCTTCCTAACATCTAACTCTCACCCACTGGCCAGAAGTCCCCATCTTCTGGAGAGAGATTAGCTCCTTGCCCTTGAAAGGGCAGAAGGCATGTCTAGCCCAGAGGGAGAGGAATGGCCGGCGTAGCCTTTGGAGGTTGCCACTGGCCAGAGAGATGAGAGAGTCTCTATAGACTTTTCCACTCTGGGATATTCTTCCTCCAAGCTCCGCCAGCCCCTCCTCTCTGTCCCAAAACTCTGGGGATACTTTACTCCTTTCCTGTTCTCTACCTTGGGTTGCCCACCCCCCAGGGCTGCCCACCAGCCCTTTTCTGCCAGACCCTGCCCTTGCCCAACCATCCCCTCCTCCCCCAGACACCAGTGACTTTCTTCGATGCCACACCCACGGGCCGGGTCCTAAACCGCTTCTCCTCCGACGTGGCCTGTGTGGATGACAGCCTGCCCTTCATCCTCAACATCCTTCTGGCCAACACGGCAGGCCTGCTGGGCCTCCTGGCTGTGCTGGGCTCTGGCCTGCCCTGGCTGCTGCTGTTGCTGCCGCCTTTGAGCATCATCTACTATCGCGTGCAGCGCCACTACAGGGCCTCCTCACGGGAGCTGCGGCGCCTGGGCAGCCTCACCCTGTCTCCCCTCTATACCCACTTGGCTGACACGTTGGCGGGCCTCCCTGTGCTCCGGGCCACCGGGGCCACCTACAGGTATGTGAAGTCTGCCCCTCCCAACCAGAGCCCGGGGGGATGAGGTGCTGGTGGGAGGGGAGGAGAGGGCCTCCTGAGCAGAAGGGCGTGTAGGGTACAGGGTTCAAGCCTCCTGGGGGAGAAGGCCAGAGTGGGCGAGGGCACTAGGGGAAAGAAGAGAACAACAGGAAACAGATAGTGAGGCAGAGCAGACCCCTTCAGAAGAGCACGCTGGCATCTCTGTATCCCTGAGTGAGGCCTGCGAGTGTATAGATCAGCTCCCAAGAAGGGGGTGTTCTTTAGGGAAGGAGTCTGGGTAGGGTGACCTCACCTCCCTCCTGGCCTCTCCCAGGTTTGAGGAAGAGAACCAGCGGCTCCTGGAGCTAAACCAGAGGTGCCAGTTTGCTGCCAGTGCTGCGATACAGTGGCTGGACATTCGGCTACAGCTCATTGGGGCAGCAGTGGTCTGTGCCATTGCGAGCATCGCCCTGGTGCAGCACCAGCAGGGCCTCGCCAACCCAGGTACCACCCTAGGACCCTTCACCCCTTCCTCAGGAGTGAGTTATTCCAACCCCTGCCCCAGACCTCTCCCTGTACTGTTTCCCCAACATTTCCGCCTCCCACCCAGGGTTCCCTATGAGGATGTATCATAATAACCATCATCACCTTCAGTTTAGGGTGGAGGAGACAGTCTCCAGGACTGACTTGCCAGGTGGTGGTGGCTCTGGGACCAGAATGAGCCACCTGAGCCTCTGGTCTCAGTCCCTTCCCTGCTTCCACCCCCATCCCCACCACCCTGCCTGGGCCCACCTCAGTCTTCCACCTGCCCTTCCCCCGAGCTTCTCCAGGCCCGCTCTACTGCCTTGCATCAGCCTCCTGCACTCCTGGCCTGGGTCCTGTCGCCTTCCTGCTTCTCCACTGCCTCCTTTAAAGGCCCACAGTCCGCAGCTTGGGACTTTCTTATCCTGTCCCTACCTCCCACACATGTCCCAGTGTCCAGGCTCCCCTAGCAGCTGGGGCTCCTCTCCCCCAGGAATGGTGGGCCTGTCGCTGTCTTACGCCCTTTCCCTGACGGGCCTGCTCTCAAGCCTGGTGAACAGCTTCACGCAGACGGAAGCCATGCTGGTGAGCGTTGAGCGGCTGGAGGAGTACTCCTGCGACCTGCCCCAGGAGCCCTGTGGCCAGCCACTGCAGGTGGGCCCACACCCCGAGCCCCGGTCCAGAGCCCCGAAGGGCCCTCCTGAAGGCCCCAGTCTCTCCCCAGTTCTTTTCTTTTTGCTTCTCACTCATCTCTCTCAGCACCTTTAGCCTCCCTGCACGGTCACCACCGTTCTTCACCGTGCCCCTCCTCCCCATCTCTCCTCATTCCCCACCTTTCCTCCCACAATGCCCGTCTCTCATTCTCCCTCCTCACCACACTCCTCATCTCACTCATCTCCCTCTGTCTTCCATCCCTGGACCCCGCCAGCTGGGCGCTGGCTGGCTGGCCCAGGGGAGCGTGGAGTTCCAGGACGTGGTGTTGGTATACCGGCCAGGCCTGCCCAATGCCCTGGACGGGGTGACCTTCCGTGTGCAGCCTGGAGAGAAGTTGGGCATCGTGGGCCGCACGGGCTCCGGCAAGTCTTCCCTGTTGTTGGTGCTCTTCCGGCTGCTGGAGCCCAGTTCGGGGCGAGTGCTGCTGGATGGTGTGGACACCAGCCAGCTGGAGCTGGCTGAGCTCAGGTCTGGGGGAGGAAGTTGGGGGTGAGGGAAGAGGGGAACCAGAACTACTGGCACTTGGAGGAGGGCACAGCTAGAAGGCTTTATATAGACTCAGGGCAGCCAGGGCTGACCAGCAGCTGAAATGGGAGATAGGACGAACAGGTGAGGACAGAAAGCTCCTAGTGCTCAGGTCCGGAGTCTCAGCTGGTGATCTCAAGGTCTTCCTCACCCTGACCCAGACCACCTTCCAGCTTCCACCAGGCCGGCTTCCTCTTTCTTGTACTTCCTGGTGTACACCCTCCACTCTAGAGCACTAGTCGCTGCCTTCCAAATCAGAGTCTCCCAGGTACCATGCCTCTAGATACTGCCTCTAGATACCCTCAGCCCTCAGGCTCAGCAGGTAGTGCTTGGGATAGCTTGAGACTGGGCCACTTGCCCCTGGCCACAAGTGGCCTCATCTGGGGCTATACATCCCCCACTCCTACCCCTAGTATCATTTTCTCTGAGTTCTATGACATGGAAAAGGTAGGAGAGCTGTGTCCTAAAGCCCTGGGCACATGACTGACCCCAAGACCTGACCCTGCCTCATCTGCCTTCTCTTCTAAGCTGTGGTGGCCTTACCTTACAGCTTGACCATCTAGCTCCTCAGGACCCAATTCCAGGGCCACTCCAACCTTGAAGTGTCCCATACCCATTCAGCAGTCCAGTCATTCCCTGCTCAGGCCCTGCTGTCCCTGGAGTCAGTGCCACACACTTTAGCCCATTTGTTTTCTCTGGTGTTTTGTACCTCAGTGAGATGTAGGCTGCTTAGGGACAGAGTGTAGGCCCTTGGTTTCTTTGATATTGCTCACAGCACCAGCCCAGTTCCAGGTACACAGATGACTGCCTGGTCCTGTGGTGGGGATGGGGTGGGAAACAGAGGGGGTTATGTTCAGGTCTTATTCCCAGGCTGTCCTGGAGGTGCTAGTCCTATAGCTAAAAAATGTACTAGGAGCAGAAGTGGCCACATCTCCAGCCTGGACCCCATGTCATTGTTCCCCAGATCCCAGCTGGCTATCATCCCCCAGGAGCCCTTTCTGTTCAGTGGGACTGTTCGGGAAAACCTGGACCCCCAGGGCCTACATGAGGACAGGGCCTTGTGGCAGGCCCTGGAGCAGTGCCACCTGAGTGAGGTGATTGTATCCATGGGTGAGTGCTGGGCCCTGTCCCTAGAGCAGGGAGGGAGCAGGGAGAGGCCTGGGCCCTGCAGTGAAGATGCTGTCCTTGCAGGTGGTCTGGATGCTGAGCTAGGTGAGGGAGGCCGGAGTTTGTCCCTGGGGCAGAGGCAGCTGCTGTGTCTGGCCAGGGCTCTCCTCACAGATGCCAAGGTAAGAAGACAGGAAGGGACATTCAAGAGGGCTAGGAAGGAGGCAGGGGACCTGTCAGGGTTAGAAGGTGGGTTGGGGAGAGGTTTCAGGGGACCAAGTTGGTTTTCCTTTCAGAGCTTGAGGTGGGGAGCTGTAGGGGGGCCTGGTGTTTGGGCCCAGCCCAGCCCCAGCCCACCCTACGGCCTCTCCTTCCCACTCTTCCCCTACACCCTTCCCACCTTCCAGATCCTGTGTATTGATGAGGCCACAGCAAGTGTGGACCAGAAGACAGACCAGCTGCTCCAGCAGACCATCTGCAAACGCTTTGCCAACAAGACAGTGCTGACCATTGCCCACAGGTATGCAGGCGTCCACAGGGACCATCTCATCAGGGACTGTGATGGCATAGACCCAGAGCCTCAGTTCCTTTCAGGGACCCTGGAAGTCAGGGCCCTAGAGATCACCCCCCAGTACACCTCAGCCCCTCCTTGTCCAGGCACTGCCCTGGCCCTTTTAGAGCACATTTTCTGAGGGAATGCTGCAGTCCTTCCCCCAGCCCAGAGCCAGGGGCTAAAGCCTGTGGGACAGACCTGTGCTGTCCTGAGGGGAGAGGAGAGAAAGCAGGTCAACATTCTCCCTTAGGGGATTGTCCCCCATCCCCCCACACTGACTGCCTTCTCCCACACAGGCTCAACACGATCCTGAACTCGGACCGCGTGCTGGTGCTACAAATGGGGAGGGTTGTGGAGCTGGACTCCCCTGCCGTGCTGCGCAACCAGCCCCACTCACTGTTCCAGCAGCTGCTGCAGAGCAGCCAGCCCGGAGTCTTCTCCTCGCCCTGAGGGCCTGAACCTGGTCCCCACCCTCCAGGGTCCCCTCCACTGCTGGCTGCGCAGAGGTGCTGGCTGCTCATTTCCATTCTCCTCTGTGGCTCTCCCTCACTTCCCCAGAGGGGAAACGGGCACCCTGGGTTACTCTTTGGAAACATCCTTGGGGAGCAGAGTCTGGAGGCTTCCCCAGAACAGGCCTCTGCTCCGGCCCTCTTGCAACTGGGACTCCAGGTGGGTTTTTCTGCATAGGAGCCCACTTGCATTTTCATAGTTTTATTTGATAAAATCCCCATCTTACATTCTGTATATTAAAAAAATAATATTTCTGGCATGAGGCGGAGGTCCCCTCGATGTGTGTACCCAAGCTGAGGGGTGGTAAGAAAGGACCACTCCAGTTTGAGGGGTGGGGAGGTGAAGAAGGGGGCGGGAAAGCCCCCACCTCCATCACAGTGCTGTGGTCTTTCCAGGCTCAGGTGGCAGGTCAGGTGGTAGGGGGAGCCCTGCTGGCAGCATGCTAACCTGACACTCCTGGTCCTGGCACGCCGGGGCATAGTGTGGGGCAGGGTAGCAACAGAGTCCAGCGGGGCAGACACCCCGGCGCCAGGCCCTCAGGGTCAGCAACATGGTGGCCAGGACCAGGGCAGCAGTGAGGGTCCCAAACACCACCAGGGCCACCAGGCTAGGCTCACCTAGCCCAGCTTCTTGCCTCCGCACCACCTCCTTCACTGAGATCCGCAGCAGACCGGCCCCTGCACTGTGGGGGGCTGGCTTTGTGGCAGGTACCACCACAGCTGAGGTGGGCCCTAGGGGAATGTTCACTGTGGTGGCAAGATCTGGGACGGGTAAGACAAGCTCACAAGTCTTGCCACCATAGCCACTGGGGCAGAGACAGTCAAAGTCGTGGACACGGTCCCGACAGCGGGCCCCTCTCTGGCATGGGCGGCTGGCACAGTCATCCAGGTTGATGGTGCAGAAGCGTCCAGCAAAGCCCTCTGGGCAGAGGCAGGAGAAGCGGTTTATGCCATCGAGGCAGGTGGCACCATTAGCACAAGGCCGCATCAGGCAGTCATCTACATTCACCTCACAGCGAGCACCCACAAAGCCCGCCAGGCAGCGGCACGTGAAGTTGAGGGCAAAGCCCTGGTCATCCTGGCACTGCCCGCCATTCCGGCATGGGGAGCTGGGTAGGGCAGGAAAGGACATTGATAGAAACTTAATGACATCTGCAGGGTCACCCAGGTCAGCATCCTGACCACTGCTCCTCCCCTCTTCTAGCTATGTCACCTTGGGCCACTCTCTGAGCCTCAAATACTTCATTTTAAAAATGACAATAGGCCAGGCCGGGCGCGGTGGCTCACGCCTGTAATCCTAGCACTCTGGGAGGCCGAGGCGGGTGGATCATTCTGAGCTCAGGAGTTCGAGACCAGCCTGAGCAAGAGCGAGACCCCGTCTCTACTAAAATTAGAAAGAAATTAATCAGATAACTAAAAATATATAGAAAAAATTAGCCGGGCATGGTGGCACATGCCTGTAGTCCCAGCTACTCGGGAGGCTGAGGCAGAAGGATCGCTTGAGCCCAGGAGTTTGAGGTTGCTGTGAGCTAGGATGACGCCACGGCACTAGCCCAGGCAAAAAGAGTGAGACTCTGTCTCAAAAAAAAAAAAAAAAAAGACAATAAAAATAGCACCCAGCTTCCCAAACTGTGCGGGTTAAATGAGATAATACAATGTCAAGCAGTTAGCACAGGGGCTGGCCCAAAGGCAGGCTCAGGATACGTGTGCTATTATTATCCTCACAGGCTTGCAGGCCTGAAGCAGAAAGGAGGACAAGTCCAGCCCCGCAAGGCCGTTTCCTCATCCATATGATGAGGCATAAGGCTGCTGCATGGAACATCTTTAGGGGCACATGCCAGTGTTGTGGGGAGGATGAGGGGAGCCCTGCCCTCTCAATCTCCCCACACCCACCTTCGCCAACCAGAGCAAACATTTGACTAACTCCTATAGATTATTGTTGTTGAAGAAATGGTTTAGAAAGTACAAAAAAAGTTGAGAAGCCCTGAACTAGGGACACCGTGGCATGCTGAGGTTTTATCCTAGGATACCCCCCCGTAGGTCTGACCCTCACTCCTCCACCTTCTCAACAGCCCTGCCTCTCTCCTCATCCTGTCCCTAGATTCTGGTCTAGCCTCCCACTCACCCCACGGGCCCAGCACTCACCCCGCCTGTTCGCAGGGTCCGGCCTTGCGCTCACAGTCATGCCCATGGAAGCCTGGCAGGCACACACAGTGGTACTCACCGCCCCCGTCATATATGCACTGGCCTCCATTCCGGCAGGGGGACTGTGCGGTACAGATGTGCTCATCTGGAGGAAAGACAGGGAAGGCTCCCTCACAGCCGGTCCCCAGACCTTCCAGACCCAAGGCTCTGTGGGTGTGGCTTGTGCCACAAACCCACCCCAGGCTGGAATGGTGGGGGGCGGGGTGGACAGAAGACAACAACACTGAATTTGGAGTCAGGAGACTCCTGGCCCTATCCCTGCCAGTCTATCTCAGACTGAATTTGGGCAAGTTGTAGCTCTTCTGTGGGTCTCAGTTTCCTCATCCACAAAATGAGTACAGTTTTTAGTAGCTGTCTTTCCTACCTCATGAGGTTATGTTAAGGCAGCGGTCCCCAACCTTTTTGGCATCAGGGACTGGTTTCATGGAATTTTTCCACAGGCAGGGGTAGGTGGAGCTGAGGCAGTGATGTGAACGATGGGGAACAGCTAGCTAGCTGTAAATACACCACTCACCAGCTCACCTCCTGCTGTGTGCCCCTGCCCCTCCAACCCCATTCCTAAGTTTCATGGAAGACAATTTTTCTACAGATGCGGGGTGGACGGTGGCAGAGTTCTGCGGCCCAGTCCATAACAGGCCACGGACAGGTATTGGTCCAAGGCCCGGGGATTGGGGACCGCAGTGTTAAGGATCGATTCAGACAATAGATAGGTATAAAATCAAAAAGGAGGTCAGGCACAGTGGCTCATGCCTATAATCCCCAGCATTCTGGGAGGCTAAGGTAGAAGGATTGTTTGAGGCCAGGAGTTCAAGACCAGCCTGGACAACATAGTGAGACCCTATCTCTACAGAAAATTTAAAAAATTAGCCAGGTATGGTAGTGTGCGCCTGTAGTCCCAGTTGCTCAGGAGACTGAGGAGGGAAGATGGCTTGAGCCCAGGAGTTCGAGGCTGCAGTGAGCTATGATCATGTCACTGTACTCCAACCTGGGCAAAAGAGCAAGACCATATCTCTAAAAGAAAATAAATTAATAAATAAATAAGGATAAAATACCATGCATTTGAGGGTTTGACCAGGACACAATAGGCATTCAATAAATACTGATGGGCCGGGCATGGTGGCTCACGCCTGTAATCCTAGCACTCCGGGAGGCCAAGGCAGGAGGATTGCTTGAGCTCAGGAGTTCAGGACCAGCCTGAGCAAGAGCAAGACCCGGTCTCTACTAAAAATAGAAAGAAATTAGCCAGACAACTAAAAATAGAAAAAATTAGCCAGGCATGGTGGCACATGTCTGTAGTCCCAGCTACTTGGGAGTGTGAGGCAGGAGGATCGCCTGAGCCCAACAGTTTGAGGTTGCTGTGAGATAGGCTGATGCCACGGCACTCTAGCCCAGGAAACAGAGTGAGACTCTTGTCTCAAAAAATAAATAAATAAATAAATACTGATGGATGGTCTCCCAAGATACATGGGGTCCCCAGCCAATAGCTACCCCTTCTCCCCCTACCTTTGTCACAGAACTTTCCAGCCCAACCGCTGTGGCAGATGCACTGCCAGGGCTGGTGGCAGGTACCGTGCTGGCAGCCAGGCATCCTCACACAGCGCTCACAGTGCAGGCCCTCCCAGCCTGGGTCACACCTGGTAGAAAGAAGCACAGGGTCAGGGCTCTGGGTGGGACAATGTGAAGAAATGGAGGCAGCAGGACCAGGGCTTCTAGAAACCAGGAGGACATATAACAGCCCCCAAGGGAAAGCAGACCTGCCCCAGCATAGAGCTGTTCAGGGTCATAGGACACATATATGGAATCAGACCATCAGACACTATCCCTTGAGTCCTGGTTCTGTACTTTGTCTAACCTTTCCGAGCCTCAAATTTCTCATCTGTAAATTGTGGATACCCCTCACAGGGGGTGTGTTGAGGAGAAAATAAGATAACGTCTGCAAATGCCTCCAATACCACTCCTGGCATGTATGAGGTGCTCATAAACATTTTTAAAAGACTGACCTTGAAAGATTATCAGGACTATTCCAGGGCAAACACCTGACCTTTTTTTTAAAAGCCCTCCAAGGTTACACCAAAACAAAATTTTAAAGAGTGTAAAAACAATAAAATAAAGCCCTCCAAGGATGTAGAGTCTCAAAGACCCCCCAGCCAATTAAGCAACCCACTCCGTCAGCTCATTTCCTTATGTCCAGACACTGTTCCTGCTGTAGAATTTGCCCAACCTCCACCCAGTGAGTCAATTACTCAAACTCATAAGAAAGAGCCTCTTTCATCATGAGTGCTTCTCCCCAGCAACTTCCCTGCAGTGTTTCCTCTCCAGGCTAAGCTAAACCATTTCTTCTCTTTATCTCTTTCCTTTCTCTCCCCCTTTCCTCAGGGTGCCCAATCTCCAAACTCTCTAAGCTTCAGCTCTCCCTCCTGGTATCTGGAGGAGCTGTGTTTCACAATCCCTGAATCGGACTTGGGAGAGTAAAGGAGTGGGGAGTTACAAGCTAGAAGAAGCAAGAGGCCAGACCAAGGGGAATGGGGATTGGGGGGCATGCAGGGAGGTGGGGGAGGCTGGCCCGTCTGCCATAGGGGTGACGGGCATGAACTGTAGGGTCTTAAGCCCCTGACACTCTGTTCTGGGGCTTGACCTGGTTGTGGGTGTGAAGGGCCAGGAAATGGGGAGCAAAGGGTTCGGGGGCATGTGGTCAGGATGGGTACCTGCAGGAGCCATCAGGTGCACAGCAGCCGTGGGCCAGGTCACAGTGGGAGCTGCAGTCATCGGCTGCAACAGATTGATGTGGGAGGGGTGAGTCTGGGTCAGAGTATGGTTGCCTGGGATGCGGGACTCGAGAGAGGATTGGGGTTCCAGTAATTGGGTGGACCCAGCTCTGAGGCAGGGCAAGATAGATAGAACAGACCCATCCCATTGCAAAGGGCGACCTGGGTCTTCCCAGCCCCGCGGGTGGGAGTGACTGCAGTGCCGTCTCCGGCCGGCAGAGGTCAACGTGCAAGCGATGACTGCTGGACAGGGCCGCGACTGGAGCCCGGGGGCGCGCTCACCTCGCACACGCTGACCCGGTGCCCCCAGGATGCACAACAGGCACACGAGATGTAGGCAGCGGCAGCCGCTGGGCATGGTCAGCGCCGGCCCCAGGAGGGACGGACGGATGGACAGTCAGACGTGTGGGCACCTGTGGGACAGCACGGGCGGGGAGGCGGCCAGGAGCGGAGATAGCGGCACGGATACGGGTTCCAACTGACAGGAGCCGAAGAGGGAGAGGGGCGCTGGGACGGAAGAAGCGGGTGCGGGCAGCGAGAGGGCAGGAGCGGGGAAGGGTAGAGCAGGCGAGGAGACTGGAGACAGGAACCAGGGAGCGGGGTCTGCGACAAGGGGGCGAAGGATGGGCAGTGAAAAGCGAGGCCAGGGCGCGGGAATGGCTGGGGTGGACCGCAGTCGAGACAGAGGGGTCCGCGGGGATGGGGACAGCGCAGAGAGGAGGCCTCGAGCACGGAGGGGACGCGGGGGCCGAAGGGAGGGACGGTTCCAGGCAGCGAGCAGTCTCCGCCCCCCACCTCCGATACCCCCTCGCTCCCACGGCCCCTTCCTATCTCCGCCGCATTCAGCCCAGCGGCGGCGCAGGGCCTGGAATCCCCACGGTGCCCCCAGCCCCGCGCGCCCCAGTCCTCCCGCTTCTCACCTCCGGCTGGGAGGCGGCGCGCCCCGGGGCGCAGAGCGAGGCCGGATCCGACGGGCTCCGCCGAGGGGCCGGGCGGGGGCGCGGGGCCGCCCCTAGCTGGCCGCGGGGCTGGGCGCCGCGGCGGCTGCCATGCGAGCCGAGCGCTCGGGAATCTGGGGCTCCAGGCGACCCCGAGCGGCGGCGGCGGCTCCTCGTGCGCGTTCAGGCCCCCTGCCAGGGGCGGCGTGTGCGGGCGGAGCCCGCGCCTCCCCCTCCCCCTCCGCCCCCCGCCGCCGGCCCGCCCCCCGCCTGCCCGCGCCCGGCGCCCACCCCACCCCCTGCGACGCACGGCGCACACCTAGCGCGGCTGCACCTAATCTCCGCGGACCAAGCTTTCTTCAACGAAAGGAGGAAATTGTGGCAGTCTAAATGGGAGCAAACTACAAAGTGCCGGCCAAAGATGCGCGGTCCTGTTACTCTCCCATCTCACATCCCGGCTTTCCGGACCCGAGCCCCTCACCCCATGCTCCACCTCTGCTCTCACCAGTCCGCCGCCCATCACGCTTCTCGCATATATCCCATGCACACTCAGGGCACACTTGTTCCCCGCCCTCCTCTTGTCACCAGCCCACGCCTACCCCGCTTGTAAAGCCTTCATCACCTCCTTCATTTTTCTGCTCTTCGCCTCCTTGCCCTCCGCTTCTTTCTGTCCTCGTTGCCTGTATCTGCAGCCCTCCAGGATGGACCCCTCCCTACCCAAACGCCAACCCGGGCCACCCCCCATCCCTCCCTCTGTCCGGCCTCAGTCTTGGCGATCACCTCTGGGAAGTCTCCCTGGACTGAGAATGCCCCTGACTCTCTAAGGGTGCCCGCGAAGCTCTGTCTTCTGTACGCCCTCACAGCTGTCCTTGTCCTCAGGCTAATCTTCAACTGCCCAAACCCAGAGCTCAGATTGAGAGTTACATAGAGGGCTGGCGGGAGACTGCCCCTCCAAGCCACTTTGCTCTTCCTGGCTAATGGCTCAGAGACACCTGTGCAAGACAGGGACCTGAAACATAGTTTCTAGTTTCGCAGGGCAAGAGGGCAGTGGTCAGGAACGCAAGTGCCCATCTCTAGTCCTTCGGATCAAGATTCACCATCTTTAAGTTCAAAACACTGGAAAGATGTTTTGAAGAAGCTGCTCTAGCCCATGCAGAGCAGCTTCTCGCAGACACCTCCACAGGGACTGAGCCCCTGAACTTCTTTCTCCTGCAGTCCATTGGGCGGAACGCCCACACCCACCCCAGCTCTCTAGCTGCCTTCCTCTCAGCTCCAATCTTCCCTGAAGGGCGTTCTGAATTTGAGTAATGACATGACTCTACCATTTAGTTTAAAAATTTTTTTGAATGAAAAATTTCAAACAACCTATAATGTCAAAAATTACTGTAGGCAAATAAATTATGGTATGTCAACCAATGTGTTAAAAGTCACTTTTTTGAAGTCTAAAGATGTAAAAAAAAAAAGCTAAGAATATGTCAAGTAGGGGGAAAAAGCAAGAAACAAAGCAGAACCTATTTCAGTATTGGCAATGGTTTTCTCTGGATAATGGAATCATAGGGTTTCTTTTTTTCCTTATTGATACTTTTCAGCATTTCCACTTTTTCCACAATAAACATGTACAACTTATTAAAGAATAACATAAAAAGAAAAAAATCACCCACGATTCTACTAGCTTGATAAAACTACTCTTATTATTTTTGACCCCTTTTCCTATCCAGATATTTTTACACAGGCGTAATCATAATGTGTATACAATGTCATTTCCTGCTTTTTTTATTCCATGTCATATGTCTTCAAAAGCATAATTTTCAACGGTTATGTGATATTCCATTAAATATACTATAATTTATACTATAATTTATTTAATCTGGTCTAGATTATTGACTACTGAGGTTGTGTTTACTTTTTTGTCATCATAAATTCATTCAACGAATATTTATTGAGCGCGTATGTGCCACGACTGGGTGCCAGACATCATCATAGGCACTGGGGATATGACTCCCTGATAAATAGTAGGGGCAAAAATTTTCACACATGTAGTTTTTCCCATGTTTTAGGCTCCTTCCTTAGTATAGAGTCTGATGATGACTGAGTCAAAGAAGTCGTGAAAAATGAAAAACTCCTTTTTATTGATGAAATGTATTGAAATTCACTAATGAAACAATAAAGATATTTGAAGCTTTTGAAATTGATAACATCAGATGATATCACTTGTGACCTCCTTATGCTTTGAAGATTTTAGCACTTGGTTTGTCAATCTCTTCACTTCTACTTCTGTCAAATTCTTGGTGATTCTTGATTATTCAGTATGACATAGATAATTCTTCCAATAAGCGTGATAGATTGCTTGCAAAGATGGCCACTATACTTCTTCCTGTCCCACATGACCCTTGGCAATGATTTTGCTGTTCCTCTCAGCAGAAGGTAGAGTCTATTTCTCAACACCTTGTAACTGGGCTGGCCTTATGATGTGCTTTGACTAATAGAATGTGGTGGAAATGACATTGTGTGAATTCCTAGAGTCTAGGTCTCAAGAGACTCGCAGCTTGCTCCTTTGCCCTCTAAGAACACTTCCAACATCACGTAAAGAAGTCCAGTCTAGGCTGGACTAGATGAAAAGCCCCATGGAGGAGAACTAAGGCACCCTGGCTAACAACCACCAGACATGTCAAACTTCCAGATCACTGCAGCCACATGAATGAACCTAGGCAAGACCAACAGAAGAACTGCTCAGCAGAGCCCAGCGCATATTGCCAAACTATAAGCAAATAAATGGAGGTTGTTTTAAGCCACAGAATTTTGGGATGTCTTATTAATATGGCAATAGATACCTGATAAAATCAGCTTCCCATTTCCTTGATTTCTTCTTCTCCAATGAGGACAGTCCCACCCTAGACCTTGTTGCTACCAATAGCTTCACGTACTCCATAATCTCAATTTTAAATATCGTACTTTTCTATTATCAACTCCTATCTTTTCAGCTATGCCCTATGGTAACTTGGAGCAAACAATTTTACTACTCCACTGGGATCTCTCATAAGGGCCACATTACAACTTTCATGGACTCTAAACACTTCACTTTCATGGGTCCCTTCCTTTATAAAAGAATATTAAAAATCATATTGTATGACTGCATTGGCATAAAGACTAATATAATCCAGGCTGGATTCATTATTATATACTCATTTTTTCCTTCCGATTTATTATTTATTTACTTACCTACTTATTTTGAGACAGAGTCTCACTCTGTTGCCTGGGCTAGAGTGCCACGGCATCAGCCTAGCTCACAGCAACCTCCAACTCCTGGGCTCAAATGATCCTCCTGCCTCAGCCTCCCAAGTAGGTGGGACTACAGGCACATGCCACCACGCCCAGCTAATTTTTTCTATCTTTAGTAGAGATGGGGTCTCGCTCTTGTTCAGGCTGGTCTCAAACTCCTGACCTCAAGCGATCCTCCTGCCTTGGCTCCCCCTTTCTTCCTTATCCGGCTTTGATTCCATGATCTGTCATCATAATCAGTCCCTTGCAAATACGTTCAACTCCCTGGCCCCTCTTTTCTATCATATTCATCTGGCAAAACCCCATTGCTGTGACTTTTCCAGCCTTCACCCAAGCAGCTGAACATGGCTGGAGAAAACACACCTCCAGGCTGACTGGTCTCACTTGAATTCATAACCCTCAAATGCTATTTGTGTTGGCCACCAATGCCGTTGCATTTCCTTGGTTCTGTAACTCTCCCACCCACCCTGACAATTATTTTATTCTCTTCTCTCCTCCAACCTCCACCCCCTCCTCCTTTTTTTGCTCATTCTGCTGATAGTCTTGCTTTCAACTTCATGGAGAAAATAGAAGCAATTTGGGAGAATTTCCACATGCCTGCCCCGCCTACATGCATGTGTCTCTATATATTCTTTCATGCCTCCTGTTACTATAAATGAACCTATGTTCTTACCTAGGTGAACCCCTC
>RJWJ010028216.1:0-21575 GCA_004363605.1 Indri indri | reverse complement strand
CAGTGCTCTGCCCGTTGTCCTCCGGCATGTGCCCGGGTTTCCTCTGCAGCTTGTCAAAGCACACTTGTGCTACACTTGCCACTTTAGAGTCAGGACATCCCTACCTACCACCAATGGAAGGGAAAAAACTAAGGTTTGTTGAGTGTCCCCTCTGTGCCTGGTGCTTTACATATGTTAATTAGCTCATTAAATAACCCTTTCAAATAGATGCAGCTCATTTTTGCAGATGAGCAAACTGAGGCTGAGTCATTAAAGTACTTAACCCAAGGCCCACAGCTAGTAAGTTTCAAGCTGAGGCTGCATCACCAACCTGCTTGGCCTCAAATCACAGGCTCCTTCCTTTACAGTGAGCTGCCTCTTCTGGAGCTCAGATAAGGTTTTGTCTGCCAATATCTAGGTTTCTTTGCACGTGTGATACACTCGGTATGAAAGATTCTGTTTCATCTTTCAAGTGCTGATTCTGGTAGAGAAAAACCTATATATACCATACAAGCTACCAAGTTCATGCACGGGTGAGTGAGCCCCCTTCGTGTGCTCAGCAGCTGAGCTGGGGTGCTGTGGAGCAGCCAGGCCAAAGGGAAGTGGGGCTGTCATCCATGAATGACCCCCGAACCTTCCAACACCTCGGACTCTGCCTTTTACTTGTCCCCATCCCACCCTCCACAGCCATCGTGTCCTCACCCATAAAGCTTACCCCTGGCATGTCTGGGTTGGAGAGTGCAGCTTGGTTTCCACAGGCAGCCCTTGCTGGGATGTAGACTCCAACTTGTTTGCTTAGTGGTAAAGGGCTCTGTTACTTGAACCGATGCCACATTATGGTCACATTTGTATGCTAGAGCCGAAAGCCAGATGGTAACTGAAGAATATCACATTATTTCTTACAATGGCTCTATGTCCTGCCGGCTTTGCTGCCTGATGGTCCCAAGGCTCTAAAAGCTCACGCTGTACCAGCAGCATGCCAGGCTGTGATGAGTCATGCACTGCCACCCCTCACCAGCCTGCAGGGAGCACCGTCCTGGAGGCACAGACACTGCCTGCATGTTCTCTCCTGGGCAGAATGTGAGCAGGGAAAGGAGGAGCCACTGGGAAAAATCCTGGGGACTCAGACAAGCTCCCCGTCCTGACCCAAACCCTCACTGAGCAGGAAATTAAGAGACTTGACTTTATTCAGACTCCCAAATGCGTCAGCTTCTCAAATTTCAAGTCTTGCCCCCCAACCTACCATGAATCGGTGAATTAAATATTCAACCAGATGTCTCTTTTTGCATATAAAAATCCATATAGCAAACAAAAAGATAATATATTTTCCCCATCAGTCATGGACTACTCTGGTTAAAGGAAAACAGAAATATAGGTTTACATATTGAATATTATTTTAAAACAGAAGAGTTTCAAGATAAGTTTTAGAATTAGAATGAGTTTGAAACACAACCATGCAGTTTGCAAACTCTGTGGACTTTAGTCAATGTCTTAACTCGCTGCCACTCCTTAGAACAAGCCAATGTCATTTCTTGCTTGCTTACTCTACCCCACTGCTCACTGGTCTCCTGTCCCTCCAGGCCCTGCCTGCCGCTGCTCCCCGGCACCCAGTCCTCTCTGCACTCGGCAGCCCAAGCTGCCCTGCAGTCCCTGTGCTTGCTCTCAGCATGTTGACAGGCTCATGTCTGTCTTGGTTTTTAATTGATCCCTAGGACCCAGCCCAGGTTTTCATTGTTGATTGAATAAATACATTTTGGCCTCATTTGTAAAGTGGGGATAATCATATACTCCTTTATAGAGTTGTGAGGATTGAATTATGTAGTGTAGGGTTTAGCACATAGCAGGAGCCCAGCAAATCTTAATTATTGTATCTCTTTTAACAATCTCAAAGAAAACAAACTTCACTATCATGAAATAACATCCATCTGCTGGTACTGAAGGAACAGCATAGTGCCAATTCCCAATCAACACTTGCAGTGTCAGACTGTAGTTCTATAACCACATTTGGTGCTCCGTGATGCTATGCAGAATGTAAGTAGGAAAACAATGTATCAGACCCCCAGGTTGTCATCTTCAGGATCCGAGTAACTTTGACATCCTCATGATCCAACCACTACTAGTTGGTATAATACACATGCATGTGCGCGCGCGCACACACACACACACACACACACACACACCTACACCTACATACAGCCCTTGATTGGGAAGTGGATCTGGGCTAATGTGACTATTCCAGCAACTGCTGCTGCTCTATCCCTATCTCTTTACCTTGGTAATGCACACTGGCCCCAATCAACTGCATGAGCGCCTTCTCCGAACAGCAGGAGCTTCTCTTTCTGTGCAGAGACCAGCTGGAAGTACTGAAGAAATAGCACTCCCAGGAGCAGCCGTAACCAGTGACTGATGGGAAGGTGAAAATATTCCAGCTCCTTTGCCCCCAGTTGGGTGGTAACTCTGAGGCACTAGCCATGCATTGACTCCCCGAGATCCCCAGCAGATTTAGCTCCCGCCAGCCACAGTGATAAATGGCTCGATAAGACAGGCTTTACTGATTCCCTTCCTTTCCCTGTCTTACTTCCCTGTTCCTCTGCCACTGTTTCCTGGAATTGCCTCCCAAATAAACCACATGCACTCAAATCCTTGTCTCAGGGTCAGCTTCAGGAGGTAGCCCAGACTAAGAAGTAACCAAACAGGAGAAAATGTAGCATTCCCAAATCACAGGTACTCACTTCAGTATTGTGAATAAGCGGTGAGAAAATCCACACACTAAAGGGCTTCTGATGGCCCTTATCCCACCCAGAAGCCTTGCACCGGACAGAGGGGAGCTCAGCCAGGGCCTCCACCACTGTCCCTGCTGTCAGGGAGCCAGAGCAGAGGAAGATGTGTGCACTCATAGACACAGTGACAACAGTAGCAGTTCAGTGTCCTTAGTATAACATCCCATCTAGGAACTGGGCCTTCAGAATCCTATCCAGCCACAGAAGAGCCGTTTTTACTTTCTCTTGACTGGATTCAGACCTTTGGATAGACAAACTTATCCCTACACTTGGGTTAAATGTCTCCCTTGGACTGGATATTTGGATGATTTAAGGATGGTCAATGCCATCTGAATTTTAACTAGCTGATGAATGAGCTTGGGACCAATCCAAAATCCTCTTGGGAACTAGATTACCAAAGGGTCTTGTTTCTTCTGTAAGTAGCAACTTGGTTCCTCCAGACCTATGGTCAGCCTTCCAAATCATGTGGTCCTCAGAGCTGTGGAAGCAGCACTTGTTTCCCCTCCACCACTGGGCAGATAGCCATGCTCATGGTCCTGGAGGAAAGTCCTGGCTGAAATGATTCTTTTTGTCTTTAGGGATGCAGATGCCCCACTCCTAAAAATGCAAGAAGGGCCAAGGATTCCTGGCCTGAGTCTGGAGACAACATGCAGGGGCCAGGTCTCCCACAAACTCCCTAATCTTTCCAGGCCTGGAGCAGCAATTCCCAAGGTCCCTTCTAGCTCCAAAATTCCAAGGTTCTAGATATGTGATAGATTAAATAGGTTTTTGTTTCCTAACATAAGTACCATTTACAATACTGTTTATATGACAAAAGATGTCCTATGTGTCATACTTTTGAAACATGAGTGTTTATTGAAGGCCCAAGTTAGCAAATTCTTTCACTGTAGTCAAATTTGTACACACAGTGCCCTTAAAGCATTTTTATTTAAAGTGTCTTTGTTTATTAATTATCACAAGTAGCTGAACCATTACGCTTTATTTTTACAAGGAAGTCACCAACCAGCAAACATCACCCGTATTTATAGTTTCCTAGAATGAGTCTCATCAAAGTACCGGGACTTCTCTAAACTAATAAATGTTTTTCCCCCCAAACAAGAGATTAATTTTGTGCATCTTTTAATGGCTGCTTCCCAATTACTAAAGTCAGGCCACATGGAAACACAATCCTAGTCAATGGTGAAGGAGACAGATTTATTGACTGTTGTCTGAGAAAACCCAGAGCCTTGGGTTTCTCAAGTTTGATGTGCTTGTGAAAAAATTTTTGTTGATGTCATGGTGTTAACATAAAGTCAAGTATTATTGTCCACATGTGTCTCACGCTCATAAAATAATTCATCATTCACATGAGGATACAGTGCCTTTCATCTCACGGAGCATTTTATTCCAGAAGAGTGTCTTCATCTTCACTTGTTGCTGGAGTGAATATAGTATTAGATGCTGACTCGTAACTTCCAAGCTACACCTTATAGCTATTGAAGAATTAATACCTCTTTTCCAACTTCCTATTTAAATGCTGCCCTAGGAAAAAAGAGAAGCTTTAGGTGTCCACTTAGAGCTACAGCTCTTATCCACAGTGCTTGAACAGGTGAGGAGGTTTCATTTCACTCATGCTCTCATTGGCACCATTCATTCCTACAACTGTGTTCTGTGGGGAGGGGGGCCTCCCAGGCTGGGAAGGCAGAGTTCTAGGAGGTCTCCTGGATCACAGGGGCTTCTGTAGAATAGCCTCCTCTCTAGGGAAAAGATGAACAAGTGCTAGAGAAAGATTGTCCAGAACTCCAACGCACACATTCCTTCAAGCCTCCGTAAAATGCAGTTGTTACCTGGAAGTCCAGGAAAAAGATATCGCCCCAGCCACAGCAGAAGAATGAGACACAGGACAGATATGGTTTGAAGAGAGAAAAGCAGAATTGCTCTCTAGAAGGTTGTGAGTATAAAGGTCTTGAAAACAAGGCACTAGTTCAGAGCTCTTGGTCCACAGAAACCCAAAAGTAAGATGCCCTGGGGAGGCAGGACCATGGGTGGGGACAGGGGAGAGGAAGCAAGATACTGTGTGTCTGAAGCTGTGCATAATAGGAGAGATTGCACTCTTGGAAAACATTTCTGAGTGGTGAGAATATAAAAACCAAAGATGGAAAAATACATATAACAGTCTTCCTACAAACACAAATAACAAAATCCTAAAGAAAATGCTAGAGAACTGAATTTTGCAATATTAAGAAACTCACATGTCACAACTAATATATTTTTTCTGAGAATGCAAAATAAAGTAAATACCAGGAATCCCCACAGTTATAACAAATCATTTAGCAAGTACTCTTTTTTTAAAGCACACAGAAATCTCAACTAATGTCAAAATAGCCCTTGGAAATAATCAACACATATTCCATGGGGGTGGGGGAATCTCTCAGTGGAATAGAAAGATAATTCCATAATATAATGAAAAATAGCCATTTCAAAACACTACAATGAAACACTAGATTTTTTTTTTGGATGATAACTCATTTTAAATGTCAAAAACATGAACATCATAATATTTCATCATTGATCAAAGAAATACATGACAAAGAGATGAATTTGTAAATGCTTTTACATAAATATTTTGTTAAAATAGCATGTACATGTTTAAAAAATAATAAATATATATGGCTTTAAGATCTGTTTTAAATCATAGATGAATACTAGGTAATTATTTAGAAAATATTGATTGTTTCTAAAGAAGTAAGTGAGCAAAACTGATTCTAAAAGGATTATAAAACCTGAACAGACCGTGGAAGAAATTGGCAAAGTGGTCAAAGAATTATTTCTCAGATAGAAGCTAGTCTTGGGTATCTTTGGCAATGAAATCTATCAAATATTCACGGTGCTAATTACTCCCATACTATGTAAACTATTCTTGAGCATTTAAAAAAAGAGAAAACATTCCAGTTTGTTTTATTTAATTAAAGCCTAGGTCTGAATCTGATGCAAAAATCACACACCATCGAAAATTCACATATTAACTTATGAATAAACATTCAAAGATTCTCAACATGTTAGCAAATTGTTTTCAACTACATATTAAAATAAAAATTTACAGCGGCCAAGTAGGATTCAGTCTAGGAATGTAATAATATCAATTTTAGGAAATCTATTAGCGTTTTTCATTATATTTACAGGTTAAGGAGGGGAAAACATGATTATTTCATTAAATTCTTAGCTTGATGTTGGATATATAGTAAGAAATTCATAAATGTTGAATGAAGAATAAATTCCAAAATAACAGCTAATAAAATTGAACAACTGTTTCTGATAAAATAGGAAGATAAAAACTTCACAGCAGCGGCTGGTAGCCTTCTATGGGTTGCAGACCTTTCAACGAATTTGATAAACATTATGAACCCTCTCTCCATAAAGTGTAAAAAATTAAAATGATATGGATGGAATTGGGGAGTCACAGATCACATAAAGCCCATCCATATACCCCAAGTTAAAAAATAACTATTGACAAAAAGAAGACAAAGTTGTCTTCCTTCTATTGTTTTATTATTCAACATTGGTCTGGCATTCTCACCAATGCAATAAGGCAAGAAATAAAAGTTACCAATATTGGGGAGAAGAAAAAATTGCAACGATACATTACTGACTTTAGACTTCTGAATTAAGATAATAAAATCAACTAAAAAGATTATTAGAAATAATGAGTTTGGCAGAGTAACCTATCACAAAAGAGTACTACACAAGCAAAGATTTCCTATGTACCAGCAATAACCTCTCAGAAAATATAAAGGGAAAATCCTATTTACAATAGCAGCAAAAGTATACACAGTGTTGAACATGCACTTGGCATACAACCCAACAATCTCACTCTTAAGTATTTGCCAAATAGAAATGAAGACCTATATCCACACACACAGACACACACACACAATGGATTGGGAATGTTTATGACAGCTCTGTTCATGATCTCCAAAAACCAGAAACAACCCCAATGCTCATCATTTGGTTAATGGACACACTGTTACATTCATACAGTGGAATACTACTTGGCAGTGAAAAGAAATGAATCACTTAGAGGTGCAATGACATTGAGAATCTCAAAAGCTTTATGCTGAGATCAAAAAAAAGATTCTAAAGGTTACATATTGCCCATTTATATAACATTCTGGAAAAGGAAAAGCTATAGGGACAAAAAAAAATATCAGTGGTTGCAAGACAATGGGGTGGGGGGAAGATTGATACAAAGTGAGACATAAGGCAGTTTTTTTTAATGTGATGGAATTATTCCATATCTTGATTTAGTGGTGGCTACATAACTCCACACACTTGTCAAAACTCATAGAACTATATGCCTTTAAAGGTTGAATTTTACTGTATGTAAGGCACACACAGTAAATTCAAGAAAATTTCAACCATAATAATAGCGGTGCTAACACTAGAATAAGCAAACAGATTAATGAAACACAAAAGAAAATACAGAAAGCAATGTAAATATAATATGACATGACAATAATACATTTAATGTCCTTGGGAAAAGATTAAGCAATATTAGATTATTTAACAAATTATGAGCACAAGCTGGTTAATCATTTGAGAAAAACTAAATTAAATCCATACATCATACCACATACAAGAATAAATTCTCAATCGGCAGGAGTTTAAAATGTTAAATACAAGAACCTGTATAATTACTAGAATAAATTATAGATGAATATTTTATAACATTAGAACAAAGACCAGAAACCTTAAATGACTAAAATATTAATATATGATTATATAAAAATTAAGAACTTATGTTCACCAAAAAACCCATGCAATTAAAAGCAAAACAGTAATTAAGAAGACACACTGCCTAAATATATAATGAAGAATTAGTATCTTTATAACACCAATGGATAAAGTGTAATGCACATAAGCAGGCAAGTCACCAAAAAGAAGAGACTGTAAATGGTCAATAAGCATATGAAAAAATACTTAACTTCAGTCGTATTACAATTTTATTTTACACCTAGCCCAGAACCTGCCATATGGTTGGTTCTTTTTACTCAATGTTGATTTTTTTTTACTCAATAATTGTTTGTTCAGGGTCTCAATGTGCCCAGCACTATCGAAGCACTGAAAAAATGGCCACAAACAAGGCAAAGTTTATCATTTGCTCAGACAATCAATAAGGATGCAAATTAAAATAATGAGAAGCCACTTTGGCCTAACAAATTAGATGATTAAAAAGAATGATAGTCAGTGTTGGTAAGAGTTCAGAAAAACAGACAATGTACTGCCCATGAAATAGTGGGAGCACGTATTAGAACTTGGTAACTTGGTAACCCAAAGCAATCGAAGAGTGCACACCTTTTGATCCAGCAATTGTACTTTCAATCATTTATCCTAAGGAAAAACTGGACAAGCAGCCAAGGGTTTACTACGATGCAGTTTATCAAGCATTGTGTTTTTAGTGTAGGGAGATGTTGGAAACAGCCCAAGTGTCCAATAATAAGGGATCTTGGAGAAATGAGAGGATAAGGTCCAGATGACAGATGGGATGTAGGCACTGGAATAGCTAAGATAAATTGATCAGGTACAAGTAGGTGGGTAAATTTAATGTCAGGAAGTTGAGGACATTTTGCTTTATGTCCTGTGTTTTGTTTTGTTTTTACCTCCATCTGTCTGTCTGTATCTCTTTCTGAGGCAAGTTTTTCTTCTGAAAGTGTGGGGATAGTGGAATTGGAGTTTCAGGACTGTGAAGAGTTTGAAATAGCTATTGCATAGGATGTGAAGAATACAACGGAGAGAAATAGGAAGTCCCCAGGCAGCACTGAAGGCCTACATGAGATCAGATCATGAACATTTACCTTAAGCATAAAGAGCCTGTAAAAAAATACAGCAACCTTGAATGCAATTAAATGCAAAATAAAAAATCCATCCTATTCAAGGAAAATGTCTGTTCCTAACAGTTCTATTCATAAATTCACATCATTTGGCATAACTACACAGTATGGCTCAAGTGGTTCTGGGATTTACAGTAGAACTCCCCATTTCAAAGGTTTCTAGTTTAGCCATTTTTTTTTTTTCAAAATATTAAGAAGGTGCAAATGTTTTGGGTTACATGGATCACTTTTGTAATGCTTGAGTCACATCTATAGGTGTGCCCATCACCCAAATAATGTTCATTGTACCCAATAGGTAGGTGTTTGCCCCTCCCCTCTGCACCCCTTCCCCCTGCTTGATTTCCACTGAGTTTTACTTTCCTCTGTGTACATGTGTGCTCATAGGATAGTTCCAATTTAATAATGAGTACACGTGGTATTTGTTTTCTTGAGATACTTCACTTAGGAGAATAGTCTCCAGTTCCATCCAAATTGTTGCAAAAGGCATCAATTCATCCTTTTATATGGCTGAGTAGTGTTCCGTGGTATACATATACCACATTTTATTAATCCATTCATGAATTGATGGGCACCTGGGTTGATTCCACATCTTTGCAATTGTGAATTGTACTGCCATAAACATTCAAGTGCAGGTGTATTTTTGATAGAAAGACTCCTTTTCTTTTGGGTAAATACCCAGTAGTGGGATCAGATGGTAGGTCTACATTTAGTTCTTTGAGGAATGTCCATACTGTTTTCTATAGAGGTTGTACTAATTTGCAGTCCCACCAACACTATACAAGCATTCCTTTCTCTCTGCATCCACACCAGCATCTATTGTTTTAGGACTTTGTGATAAAAAGCCATTCTAACTGGGGTAAGCAGATATCTTATTGTGATTTTGATTTGCATTTCTCTGATGATTAGTGATGTTGAGCATTTTTTCATATGTTTATGGACCATTTGTCTATCTTCTTTTGAAAAGCTTCTGTTCATGTCTTTTGCCCACTTTTAATGAGTTTGTTTTGTCCTTGCTATTTGAGTTCTTTGTAGATTCTTGATATTAGCCCTTTATCAGATGTATAGGTTGTGAATATTTTCTCCCATTCTGTAGGTTGTCTGTTTGCTGTGTTGATTGTTTCCTTAGGTGTGCAGAAGCTTTTTAGTTAAATCAAATCCCATTTATTTATTTTTGTTGTTGCTGTGATTGCCATTGGGGTCTTCTTTATAAATTCTTTGCCTAGGCCTATATCTAGAAGAGGTTTTCCTACATTTTCCATTAGAATTCTTATTGTTTCATGCCTTATATTTAATCTTTTATCTATCTTGAATTAATTTTTATGAGTGGTGAGAGATAGAGGTCCTATTTCCTTCTTCTGCATGTGGCTATCCAATTTTCCCAGCACCATTTCTTGAATAGGGCTTCTTTTCCCCAGTGAACATTGTTGTCTGCTTTGTCAAAGATCAGTTGGCTATAGGTAGGTGGTTTTATATCTGGGTACTCTATTATTTTTTTTGTTCCATTGTTCTATATCTCTATTTTTGTACCAATACCAAGCTACTTTTGTTACTATAGCCCTGTAATATAGTTTGAAGTCTTGGTAATATGATGCCTCCAGATTTGTTCTTTTTGTTTAAGATTGCTTTGGCTATTTGGGCTCTTTTCTGGTTCCAAAAGAAGTGTAGAATTTTTTTTCTAGACCTGTGAACTATGGTGTTGTTATTTTGATGGGGATTTCATTGAATCTGTAAATCACTTTGGGTAGTATAGACATTTTAACAATGTTGATTCTGCCAATGCATGAGTATGGTATGTTTTTCCATTTGTTTGTGTCCTCTGTGATTTCTTTCCTCAGTGTTTTGTAGTTCTCCTTGTAGAGATCTTTCACCTCCTTGGTTAAGTGTATTCCTAGGTATTTTATTCTCTTTTTAGCTGTTGTGAATGGTATTGAGTCTTTGATTTGACTCTCAGCTTGACTGTTATTGATATATAGAAATTCTACTATTTTACGCACACTGATTTTATATCCTGAGACTTTGCTGAATTTATTTATCAATTCCAGGAGTCTTTTGGTGGAGTCTTTGGGGTTTTCTAGGTATAAGATCCTATCATCAGCAAAGAGCAATAATTTGACCTCCTCTTTCCCAATTTGGATACCCTTTATTTCATTCTCTTGCCTGATTGCTCTGGGTAGGACTTCCGGCACTATGTTGAACAGTAGTGGTGACAGTGGGCACCCTGTCTTGTTCCAGTTCTTAGGTGGAATGTTTTCAACTTTCTCCCATTCAGCATGATGTTGGCTATGGGTTTGTCATGTATGGCTTTTACAATTTTGAGATATGTTCCTTCTGTGCCTAGTTTGTTGATGGTTTCTATCATGAAAGGGTGCTGGATTTTATCAAATGCTTTTTCTATGTCTGTTGAGATGATCATATGGTCTTTGTTTTTGCTTCTGTTTATGTGATAAATTACTTTTATTGATTTATGTATGTTGGACCATCCTTGCATTCCTAGGATAAAACCCACTTTGTCCTGGTGGATTATTTTTTTGATGTGCTGCTGAATTCAGCTCACTAGTATTTTATTAAGAATTTTTGGCCGGGCGTGGTGGCTCATGCCTGTAATCCTAGCACTCTGGGAGACCAAGGCAGGCGGATCGTTTGAGCTCAGGAGTTTGAGACCAGCCTGAGCATGAGCGAGACCCTGTCTCTACTAAAAATAGAAAGAAATTATCTGGACAACTAAAAATATATAGAAAAAATTAGCCGGGCATGGTGGCACATGCCTGTAGTCCCAGCTACTCAGGAGGCTGAGACAGAAGGATCGCTTGAGCCCAGGAGTATGAGGTTGCTGGAAGCTAGGCTGACTCCATGGCACTCACTCTAGCCAGGGCAACAGAGCGAGACTCTGTCTCAAAAAAAAAAAAAAAAAAAAAGAATTTTTGCACCTATATTCATAAGAGATATTGGTCTGTAGTTTTCTTTTGTTGTTGTTGTTGTGTCCTTCCCTGGATTTGGTATCAAGGTGATACTGGCTTCATAGAATGAATTGAGGAGAAGTCCCTCTTCCTCAATATTACAGAATAATTTCTGTAGCATGGGTACCAGCTCTTCATTGAAGGTCTGGTAGAATTCAGCTGTGAATCCATCTGGTCCAGGGCTTTTTTGGGGGAAGGTTTATTATCACTGCTATGATCTCACTACTCATTATTGGTCTATTCAGGAGTTCTATTTCTTCTTGATTGAGTCTTGGGAGGTTGTGTGTTTGTCTATTTCCTCTACATTTTCTAGCTTATGTGCATAGAGATTTTCTATGGATGATAAATGAATGGATGATATTTTGTATTTCTGTGGTATCAGTTGTGATATTTTCTTTTTCATTTATGATTGAGCTTATTTGGGTCCCTTCTCTTCTGTTCTTGGTTAATCTAGCAAGAGGTCTTTCAATTGTATTTATCTTCTCAAAGAATGAACTTTTTATTTTATCGATCATTTGTAATTTTTTGTTTGTTTTCCATTTTATTTAGTTCTGTTCTGACCTTCGTTATTTCTTTCTTTGTTGTTCAGTTCAAAGAATCTTTGATTTCCATCTTAATTTCATTCTTGACTCAATAATCATTTAGCAGCAGGTTGTTTAATTTCCATGACTTTGTGTAGATTTAAGTGTTTCTCCTGTGATTCATTTCTAGTTTTATTCTGCTGTGGTCTGAGAAGATACATGGTATGATTTTGATTTTTCTGAGTTTGTTGTGACCTGTTTTGGCCATATCTTGTGGCCTAAGATATGATCAATCTTGGAGAATGTCCCATGTGTTACCGAGAAGAATGTATATTCAGTAGTTTTGGGGTAGAATATTCTGTAAATGTCTATTAGGTCCATTTGTTCTAGAGTCTCATTTAAATCCAGTATTTCTTTGTTGATTTTCTGCTTTAATAATCTGTCTAGTTCTATCAGTGGGATGTTGAAATTCTCAGCAGTTAAGATGGTACTATTTATTTCTTTCCTCAGATCTAGTAAAATTTGCTTTATGAATCTGGGTGTTCCTGTGGTAGGTGCATATATATTTAGAATTGCTATATCTTCTTGTTAAATTGCTCCCTGTACCATTATATAATGACCATCTTTGTCTTCCTTTGCTTTTGTTGGCTTAAAGTCGATTTTATCTGATATGAGAATGGCTATACCTGTTCTCTTTTGATTTCCATTTGCATGGAATATTTTTCCATCCTTTCATGTTGAGTCTGTGTGCATCTTTGTCATTTAGATGAGTTTTCTAGAGACAGCAGACAGTTGGGTTGTGTTTTCTCATCGATTTGGCTAGCCTATGTCTTTTGAGAGGAGCATTCAGACCATTAAAGTTAAGTGATAGAATTGATATGTGGGATGTTGATCTGTTCATCCTGTTGGGTAGTACCTAATTGCTTTGTTTTACCTCTTGTGCTGTTGTTTTATATGAGTTGTGAGTTTGGGGGTAGGCGCGGGTGGTTTTATATCCAATGATCCATTGACATTTCGCATGACTGGTGAGTATCTGTTGTGCTTATTAGTATATTTGCTTTTCTGAGTATTTCCTGCAGGGCTTGTCTGGTCATGGCAAATTCCTTCAGTGTTTGCTTGTCTAGAAAAGACTTACTTTCTCCATCAATTGTGAAACTTAGTTTTGCAGGATACAAAATTCTAAGCTGGCAGTTGTTCTGTTTAAGAAGATCGAAGATGGGACCCCATTGCCTTCTGGCTTGTAAGATTTCCACTGAGAAGTCTGCAGTTAGCTTGATGGGTTTTCCTTTGTAGGTTATTTGTTGCTTTTGTCTTGCTGCTTACAGAATTTTCTCCTTCATTTTGACTTTGGCCAGGTTGATTACTGTGTGTCTTGGAGATGTCCTGTTTTCCTGTTTTCTATAAATCTTCCTGGTGTTTGATGTCCATCTTGTATCTGTGTGTCTGAATCTCTGTGGATACCAGGGAAATTTTTCTCAATAATTCCCTCAAATAGGTTTTCCATGCTTTTAGCTCTTTCTTCTTCTCCCTCAGGGATGCCTATAATTGGAATGTTAGTTCACTTCACATAGTCCCATTTCTGTCTCAGTCATTACTCAGACTTTTTTATACTCTTCTCTGCCTCTTTGCATGACTGGGTTTATCTTGAGAGCCTTGTCTTCATCTCTGAGATTCTTTCTTCTCCTTGGTTTAGTCTGTTGAAGATTTTTGCTGCATTTTAAAATTCCCTAAATGACTTATTTCTTTAAATTCTATTATATCCTTTCTCATGTTTTCTAGCTCTTTAGCAACTTTTTCACTGATTTCCTGAAATTTTTTCTTTGGCTTCTTTTTGTTGTTTTTCAACTTTCTCATCAATTCCATTGATCTTATTTTCCATCCATATTCTGAATTCCATTTCTGTCATTTCAGCAATTTTCTTGTGGGTGGTGTCCACTACCGTAACTTCATTTTGTTCCCTTGGGGGTGTTGAACTATTTTTTTTTCACGTTCCCGGGGTTCTTTTGCTGGTTTCTTCTCATCTGGCTCCTCTTCTCTCAGCTCTGGGTTAATAGGCTCGCAGGACACCTGTTCTCCTTTGCTGGGACCTCTCCTGTTTCATTAGGGGATGGGGAGGACCCTAGATGGAACTTTTGTGTTGGGAATGTTGACCTGTTACAGGTGCACTGAGAGCCTGTAAAACAGCTGTTCTGTTTTAACCCATTCCCCTGTGGTTGTTATAGTTCAAGCCAGTACTGGATGATCTTCATGTGGGGTGAAGGGTTGTTCCCCAGCTTGTCAGAAGTTCATGTTGGGGGCCGGCTGAGACCCACTCCTTGGCAGCTGTTGTTGTGGAGGATTACTCTGCCTCAGGTCACCCAGAGAAGGTGACAGCAGCAGCTGAGTTAGTCCATTTAGGCAGTGGTTGTGGATGACCGGGCAGTGGGCCTTTGCTTCATCCAAGTCCAGGAGTAATGGACTTGCTCATGGCTTGGGGGTCCTGAGTGAAGTGTTGGACCTTGGGAGTTTCCACCAGCCTAGCAGCAGTGGTCGGGACCCAATCGTGGGGTCTTGGGACCCAGGCTCAACTCTGGAATCCCAGGGGTGGTGATGTGGGCCCAGCAGGGGCCCTGGAGTTACAGGGGCAGAGCCTTGGGCTCAGGCACAGTGAGAGTTTCAGAGCTGGCTCTGAGGATCATGGGGGAAGAGACACACATATGGAGGGAGGGCTGTTCTGCCAGCATGGAGACTTCTGATGCCCAGTCATGCAGGCAGGGATTTGTCTTAGTGTCCCAGGGACCGCATAGGCAAGCAGGAGCTACTGGTTGGCCAAGGTTTTCCCCCCACACATAGGACCCACTGAGGCTGTCACCCAAGGCTTCCCAGGTGGTTCATCTGCTCAGATCCCATGCAGGGGAGGAGATGTGCTTAGCCCCCAGTCACAGGACACAACACAGGAACTTCTAGTCTGTCTGCTCCCTTCCCAGCCCAACAGGGGTGATGCAAAGGCTACTGCTGGAAGGCTGAGTCCAGAGTGGACCTGGCTCCATGCACCAGAGCAATCAGGGTGGTATAGGTTGTAGAAACCCGGTATTGGCAGCTACCAGATATCTGCTCCACCTGCTCTCTGGTGCAATGCCTCTGCACAGACTCTGAGCAGCTCCCCAATCAGCCCAGAGGTTTGGCGTAGAGGAGGGAGATCCCCAACAGCTCAAGCTACCTGCAACTTTTATTTCTATCCTAAAAATCAGTGTCCCCTCATGTTGCTTCTATTCTGCTGTCTTCCCCTCTTCCCAGTAATGTGAATTGTTTTGGGACCCACAGCTTAATCTCTGAGTTGATGGGTGGTGCTTGTGAGTAAGAATTGGCCATGCCTTGTTTGATTGAGTCAGTAGATGCTGTAATGAGCTATATAATCTCCCTGTCAGTGGTTGAAGCTTTCAGGAAAGAGCCAACTTCAGAGATGTTGTTTTGTGCCTATAATAGGCTCTATCCCCTTAGGAGAAGCACTTGAATGCCCCAGGCAGTGGGAGAGGCCCTGTAGCTCCCAGGGGATTGCTTATTCTCCACCACAGCAGAGGTGAGTGGAGGCGTGAGACTGGATGGGGTTGGATGAGCCTAGAAGGCTCTGCAAAGTTTCAGCAGGGTTCAAAGATCATTTCCCAGGCTTTTGGCAAAAGCTGCTGGGAGGGGGCTGAAGTGGCCTCTCCAAACTGAAAAGACTACTTGTGGAGGAGGAGCCGTCTGTAATTCACTAACTGGCTATTGGGAATAAGCTCTGCTCCGAGAGTCTCCCACCAGTGTCTGTTTGCAAATGGGCACCCAAACATGCCACACTCACCAGCAATGACACCATAGGCTGGGAACTTCATGCCAGGGGACCTGCCCTAGTCTGACAGCATGACTTTCCTGTGGGGGCATAGGTGCTCCACCAGATGGCCGTGGCTTAGACCCACACTGTACTCTCCCATCAGTTCTGCCCACATGGGCTTCCTCGCCTTCCAAGTCAAGCTCTCAAATCTCTCCTTTGCGCCCCCTAGCAACTACTCCAGTCCTGGGAGAATAGGATCCATCTATGCATCTCCAGGGAGTAACAGCAGGCAGGGAACTCCTATACCAGGCACCCTTGGGTCCACTGCAGGTCCCCAAGGGGAAAGATGTGGGTCCCACTCTCCATGGAAACTCCAGATTAGAGGAGGCCACAGCTGATGAGAGGCAGCTACTCCAAAAGTCTCAATCTGCCCTCCCAGCTACAGTGGATAGGGGAGAAGTGGGGAAGGAGAAGAGTCTGAATGGAAGATAGCCGGGACTCTGGCTCTTCTAGGCTCTCTGCTTGGAAGGAAGCCTGCAGGGAATGTCCAAGCTCTTGGATCACACTAGTTATCCACACAATTCAGTGGTTGCAGCAGTGCCTGGGCTCGTAAGGGTGGAAAAGCTTCCAAACAATTCAGTAGCCTGCTGATTACCACAGGTGTGTGGGAAGAAGTGGAATCCCCCTTACCCCTTCACTGGACTCCGAGCCTCTCTGGGTTTGATCCTCACTGATATCTTTTCTTCTTTTTCCTTTTCCTGTTCTGCTTCACAGTTTCCTTCCATGAAGTCCCCAGCAGTCTCCGGCACTCCTTCCTCCGAACTATACCTGAGCTGTGCCCATTCCCCCTTCTCCTTTATCTGAAACCCTTCCTTCCCTCTAGGACACTCCGGCAAACAATGTCTCTAGTCAGCCTTCTTGCTCTCTTTCCCCTAGCCGTTAATTTTCTGTGAATTAAAATCTACATATGAATTTCAAACCAGATTGGGGGATGGAGGGATAAAATGGAAATTAATTCCATCCATAATAAGAGCAAAAAATGTGAAGTTAAAACTTAAGAAAACTGCAAATCTCCAAGCAACCTAGCAGTTTGCTGGAAGGAAAGATGGTGTAAAGATGAATTCTTCCAAAATTAGGTTAGAAGTTTAATGTAATTCAAATCAAAACCCAAAGCAGACATTTTTTAAGTTTTCAAAAAGATTCTAAAAATCAAAATCATCTGATAGAATAAACAGCCAAAAATAGTTTTAAAATGTTCAGAAAAAAATAAAAGAGGAGTGAAGAGGATCCATCTATTAAAATATTACTTATATGTTTTAAAGTCACAGTAATTAAACATGGGACATACTGATACAAGATGTAATGAAATAGTCTGGAAGAACAGCCTAAAATATATTTAACTCATGATTCCTACCAACTTCCCACAGCTGGTCAGAAAAAGATGGCTTTTCATAAATGGTGGTAGGGCAATCGTTCACTTGTCTTTGGGGGAGAGGGAAAGGAGATGTGGCGGGAAGGAAATGTCCTTAATTTTTACTCCAGTGAAGAAATGAATAGATTCCCCTGGTTTGTAATCCCGGCAATAGATATAGGAGATAACAAAAAAAGAGATGCCCAACTTCCCTTGTGAGAGGTGGTGGCACAAGCTCTGGAATATAAATCCCTGCTCATTCACCATTTATTTAACAAATAATTATTGAGCTATTCAAGGAGCTGCAATGCAGTATGGACAAGAGAGGAAAGCTCCTTGAACTCATGGAACTTACCTTCTGTTGGAGGAGACAGCTGATAAACATGTAAACACACAAAGGGGGAGGTGTCCAATAGTGCTAAGTCCTAAGAGGAAGGTTAAGCAAGGCAGAGGATGAAGAGTCCTGGACAGTTGGGAGCTCTCTGAGCAAGTGTCTTCTGAACTGAGACCCAGCGGGCAAGCAGGAAATAGGCAAAGATCTAAAGCAAGGGCTTTCTAACACATACAAGGCCCTAGGGTGGAAATGACCTTGACAAGTTCAGAAGGTAGCTAAAGAATGAGGGAGGGAGTGCAAAAAAGATCAATGTCACAATCACCTCCTGGACCAAGAAAAGAACTGTCTTCTCTTCACCTGCCAGGGCAGGTTTGGTCAAAGGTGACATTCCTAGCATTCCCTTCCTCAGTCACCCTCTCTAGGCCCTGATGTGACCATGCCTGGATGGCCTACATCTGTGGTCCCTAACCGCTGGGCTGCAGACCAAGCCACAGAGCTCCGCCACCTCCCTCAACCCCCAGTCTGTGGAAAAACTGTCTTCCATGAAATTTAGGAATGGGGTTGAGGGGGACAGCAGGAGGTGAGTGGCGGGCAAGCAAGCATCTGTGTTTACAGCTGCTCCCCATCGCTCGCATCACCACCTGAGCTCCGCCTCCCCCCTCTCCCAGCCCCAGTCCATGGAAAAATTGTCTTCCATGAAACCAGTCCCTGGTGCTGAAAAGGTTGGGGACTGCTAGCCTACATCAAACAATAGTGAACACCACCAAGGAAGGACAAAAAATAACCTCGAGGAAACATGCAGACCATTGGGTTTAATTCTGGAACTAAACTACAGATAAACTTTTTAAAATTCATTTTTTAGTCATAATTTAAAGAGGAAAATCTTAATTCTTTCATAAATGGCCTTGGCCATGAAGACCTTGATGACTGAAGAACCCATACATTCCTGGAGATCAGTTCTCCTCTAATCTCTGTTACGTGTAATTGTTTCAGTTTATTACACATGCTAATTTATTAAGTTCATGTTCCAGTTTCTTTCTCCAGTTCTGTGCCACCCTCTTGCATCAAGTCACTCTTCAGGGACATGAGTCTGTTCATGGAGAATGTATTTTGACGGGTTTTAGTGGCATCGCCGGAGTGCCTTATGTTTCATGAGAACTGAAACATATTTGCACTGAATTTTTCTAGCAGATTTCTGTCAACTATTTAGGAGGACATATGGAGTTTCTTTTCTTACCTTTGAAAAGAAGAAAAATACATGAAATCAGGGCATTTGGACAAATGTCCTTGCTTGCTCTGGCAGTTTGATGGAAGCGTTTCATAGAGCAATGACAGCGTCTGCGACATGAGACAAGAGTAGTGAGTAGACTGGGAGTCTGGATTATGCTTAGACTTTATACAGCACATTCTTGCTCACTCTGGTGGTCGTCGGCTGCACTGGAAGGCTCTGAACAGGAGCTCATCACTGGCCAGGTCACAAACTCTGTTGTGTCTCTTGGTGGTCGGCGTGTCAAATCTAAGCGCTTATTCTGATTGGTGTCAGTTGGTAGAGGCTGCAGAATGACCCAGGGGCTCGCTGTGGTTAGACCGTTCTCTTGCTGATCTGTTGTTCACTGGTGTGACTGTGCACTCAGATTCTGTTTCTCCACCACTTTCTACACTCCACTGGGTCTGGGGAATTATGCACGTGGGGAGGTGGGGTGACAGGTGGGAAGGAGCACAGGCTGTGGAGACCAACGTCTCTGGGCTCAAATCCCAGCTCTGCATCTTCTTCACTGAGCCAGGTAGCCTCTTCTTCTCTAAAGATGGAAGTAAAATATCAACAATGCCAGGTTGTCGTGAGGGTTAAATGCAATAACGGGAAGCCTGAAGTCATACCTTCTTGTACCTAAGGAGAAGCATGGGACGGACCCACCTTAACTACGAGCTGGCTTCCTTCCTTGTCTTCCCTCCGGAAGGAGTCTCTCCGGCAAAAGGAGGTGTGGTCCCATATTTATTTTATGCAACTGAACTACTGCAGAGTTTTTCAGCTCTGCCTGTAATTCCTCTGTTCACCCCTTTGTGTTCAAACATGCCTTTAGATGACCCTTGTTAAAGTTTCCTACTGCTTGGGGTGTCCCCTGTCCCTATTGCCCCCCTAAAGAACATTCATGAATCACAGGCTGAAAGGAGCACTGATTTTCCTAAAGCCAGCTATGAAGATTGTATCCCTTCCCAACCACCACCCCAGCCCAGGAACCTTGACATCAAAAATAACAAACTTAAAATAAAAATTAAATCAATGATTTGGACTCTGCTCCAGTTTTGGCATTTGGTAATCACCCAATCTCTTGGTTTGTAAGAAAAAAGAGCTTTGAAATGTCACAGTTTTCTTTATTTCAAATGCCTCATGAACCCTTCCTTCCCTCCTGGTATTTAAATCTTTAATGTATCAGTTTCTTCCAGATCACGCAGCTGGAAAGCACAGCAGCGTCTCACCATCTCCCTCGTGCACACTCTGCAGCCACAGCGTTTTCTCAGGGCTCCTCCCAGAGCATTGCACCTTTGATGATTTTATCCCTACTCTAGCTGCCCCCGCTCAGGCCTTGTGACCTTTGATTTGAGCTGCAGTTACAGTTTCCTACACTTCTTTCCACCTCCAGTTTTCCCCAGCCCAACTCTTCCTCCTGTAGCAGTCGGAATTACCTTTCCAAAGCACAGGTTTTCTCTCACGCCGGCACGCTAAGAGCCTGGGCTTTGAAACCAGGCAGACCCAGGTGCAAGTCCCGGCTCCTTCAGGACAAACCACATCACCCCTCTAAATGCCAGGTCCTCATTTGCCGGAGACAGTGATCACAGTACCCGTATCATAGCGTGGTTAGGAGAGTTCAGTGAGGCAAGGCCAATAAAATGCTTATCCCAGAGCCTGGCATGTAGCGCTCAGTAAATGACAGTTATTGATAACAACTGCAGCAAGAACCTGCAGTGGCACCTCGTTGCCAGCAGTACAAACCCCCCAAACTCCGAGGCTGGCATCAGGGCACTGTAGGGCCGGCCTCCCACAGCTTGCCCTGGGCACAGCGCCACTGACTCAGCATCTTTCTTGTGCTTCCAGACCTCACTCCAAAGTCATGTGCTAGCAGACCTGCTTGTCCTCTCGGCACGTCCACGGCCTGTAGCTCACGGCGCAGGGTAGGATTTGTCTTTGCTACCTGCTGGCGTCCCCTGACCTTTCCCTGCTCTGTTCTCCAAGGATAGGCCATGGCTTCTTTGCTTCTGCATCCCCTGCAGGGCCCAGTGCCTGTCCTCACTGCGTGTCAGCGTGCAGGGTTCAGTCTGCCCCCAGTAAAAGGGAAACACGGGGTCCTCTGTCATCTTTCTTGTTACTCATTAGAACTGGGAAACAACAGAATGAGAACTATAAAACCTCTCTTTCTCTCTCTCTCTGATAGGTTGATTACTATCATATTTTAGGACAGATTATTCTGTGTTCTGCAATTACATCTTTTTTGGTGTTAAGTTATCCTTTCTTTATGAAATTATGGTAGTGGTAGGCAATAGTACATTAAAATGGCTCTTTTCTTTTTAAAATATTCTTATTTTGCAAAAGAAAAAAACCTGGGAAACAAAGAGCAGCAAAATTTAACTTTTTTGGGTAATCATAAAATTCATTCTTGGAAACACTAAGAAGGCAAGGAAAGCTGTTTCAGGAGTACAGTGCATAATGAGAGGCGCTAAGCCACCAGGCCCTCACCAATAACATGCCCCCCTCCAGCCAGGAAATAGGCCTGCAGGGCAAGTGGGGGGTGCTCGAGGAGGGGCCCACAGCTCTGGACTCGGACACTGTCTGGACACCTGACACATGCTGTCTAATCTTCTGAAAAGCCTCTTGAGCGAGATGGTGCTATCTCCATTTCACTGCTGAGGCTCAGAGAGGTTGAGTTATTTGCCCAGTCA
>RJWJ010028215.1:0-21567 GCA_004363605.1 Indri indri | reverse complement strand
CAATACTAAGTATACTATCCCTAATAAAAAACAATATTAACTACGCTACTCAAATGCCACTAACAAATGATACAAACTATAATACGGTAACAAAACTAACGAACTGCTATCTATCTTACACTAACACAACTAAGAAACAATGACAACTATACTAACTACACTGACAAAGCGGAATAACAAGGAAAAACACTAGCTCTACAGTCAACCATAGGTCACCAAAAGCAGCTTCCTGGGCAATGATGACCAAAATCCTAGGTGCAGCCAGGGGCTCATACAGGTGTCAGGAATTCCATAACAATGGCTCTTTATGAGGTCAGAGCAAGAAATGGGCCAATCACAGCTGGGTATAACCTACAGTGTTTTCTTCCTTTTTTGGTCGCAAGAACATTTTCCTCTTTAAAGAAAACAAGTGTTTTCTGTTCACATAGTTACAGAGAGTGATGTTTAGTTTATTGGAAATTTAAACCTATACAATCCTTCTGGAACCTTTCCATTTATAATTTGTTGGGTTTTTTTTGTTTTGTTTTGTTTCTTTATTTTATTCCAGGGTATTGTGAGGGTACAAACACTACAGTTACACTTTATGCCTTTGCCTCACCCAAGTGCGGGTTTAAGGCATGCCCTTCCCCCGCCCCCCCTTAGTGCTCCCCGTGTCCTTTAGTTGTTGATTTGCCCCCCATCCCCCTAATCCCTAGAGAGTATTTCTGCCATGTGATCAACCTAGTGTTGATCAGTTAGATAACCACTGTCTTATCTTTTCATAAAACTGGGCTCACATTGTGCACGATATATCATAGCCTGTTTCTACTTAGCATAACATATTATAAATAATTTTTCATGGCATTAAGGTGCTCTACAACATCATTTTTTATGTTTTTGTAATATTCAACATAAATGAACTATCATTGGTTTAATCAATCCTTATACATAAATCATTACGCATGTGCCTAAAAAGGAAGAAAATTGTGGACATTGGGAATGAGCTTTTGAATCACTCAGACCTGGATTCAAATCCTGGCTTTACCGCTTGCTGAGTATAACTTAGGCCAGTTTATTAAACTTTTCTAGTTCTCATTTTTCTTACACGTAGATAAGGGGATAGTATCTTCCTTACAGGTTATTGTGAGAACAAAATAAAATAGCATGTATAAATTGCTTCGGTCATGCCTGGCATATAGAGCTCAATTAATAGCGATTGTTAGCCCTGAGTATTTCTTGAGACTGCATTTCTAGATGTAGAATTTTTGGATGAGAAAGTCTGATTTTTTTTTTTTTTTTTTTTTTTTTTTTTGAGACAGAGTCTCACTCTGTTGCCTGGGCTAGTGTGCCCTGGCTTCAGCCTAGCTCACAGCAACCTCAAACTACTGGCCTCAAGCGATCCTACTGCCTCAGCCTCCCAAGTAGCCGGGACTACAGGCATGCGCCACCATGCCTGGCTAATTTCTTCTATATATGTATTTAGTTGTCCAGATAACTTCTTTCTGTTTTTAGTAGAGACAGTCTCGCTCTTGCTCAGGTTGGTCTCAAACTCCTGACCTTGAGCGATCCACCCACCTCAGCTACCCAGAGTGCTGGGATTACAGGCATGAGCCACCGCGCCCAGCCGGTCTGACCATTTTGAAGTTTTTTGAAGCATATTGCCAAGTTTGCATTATAAAGAGTATATAGATTTCATTTAAAAGAAGGAGGACTCAGAGAGAAGTTTTTAAAAATTAAACTTCTTTTGAGCTCTGTGTGCCCAATGCTATAATGGGCTCATTCAGTAATGGACAACAGACAGGGACAATACTCTCCATACCTTCCAATCATCATGCTCTGACTGTTCACCAGCCTTCTTCCCGCCAGCGCTAGTGCCTCCTTCTTCTACAAATTTCTTCCTCCATGGATCCTCCACAGCTTCCTCCAGGGAACCCCTCTTTAAGAGCTCTTCTCTCCTGAAGACCTGAGGTCCCTCTTGACTTTGTGCTGCTTGAGACTTCTGAATCTCTGCCACATGCTCACACTAACTCCTCCATCAGACTGCAAACTTCTGAAGTCCAAGGACCAAGGCTAAGTTATAAAAATGACATTGCTTTTGATTCTTTGGCTAACCAACTGTTGTTTGGGAATAGAATAAATTATCCCCAAATCAGAAGTAATCAGGAAGATACGGGACATGGAAGAGTCCTGCTTACAGATGCCACTTTATAGGTGAGAAAATCTGGGCTCCAGGAGGGAACATGCCCTCCCCAAGGGCACACAGCAAGCAGTAGGGCCTCTTTTCTGTCTCTTCACATTCCTCCTATCACCTCTGCTGGCTCCCACCGGTTTGCATGTTTTATTGCTCAATCTAAACCCCGTGTTATCCGCCACACTATCTCAGTTTGAAAAATCTTGCCCTTGACTCTTGCTTTGGTGCAGCCCGCTGCCCTGCTATCAGTCCAGATCATTTCTGCATTTGGACACCACACTCCCACCCACCACCCTTCCTTGAACTCGGGGAGATAACAGAATGTGTGCCCACCCCGGCATTCCTGCACATCCTGGACATGAAAGCAGTTGTGAAACATGCGGAATCCTCCCCGATTTATTTCTTTTTACCTTACATCCCTTCCACTTTGATGTCAGTAGACTATTTGAAAGAAAAGAATCTAACCTGACCTACTACCCTGGAATGCCAAGAAAAACAATTACCAGGGCGATGGGGCGCAGGGAGCAGATGGTGGACGTGGATGGGCTGGGCAAAAATGGGGTTGTTTTCTGAACTCCTGTTCTGTCTCAGGGTTGACCAGCAGGTCCTTTTGCTGCCAGCTGCTCAGAGCTCCCCACTTACTGGACTTCGGTGTCCCGCAATGCATTCCTAAAACAGAGAGCATCTTTCTTTATCCTGTACTCTGCCTAAAATAGAATTCTTTACCAGTGAGTTTCTTTGTTTTTCTGTTTCTTCCCCAGAATGTAAACCCCACGAGAGCAGGGAATTGTTTTACTCATTGCCAAATCCCAAAGCCTGGAATGAAACCTGGGTTATAGCAGGAGCCGAATATAATATGCATATATAATCAGTCATTGAAAGAACTTCCAGGTGTGTTTTTGGTTCATAAGGAAGAATTTTATGTAAGCTGGGAGAGATCTGCTGGCTCAATCTCTCCCCTCTTCTCCTTTCATTTTAATGGGTCAGAGTTTTAGTGGACCTGCTGCCTGAGCAGCTTCTGCAGAGCTGGGACACCCCCCGAAAGGCAGGGCTCCCCCAGTGAGAACGGTGGGGATGCTTCCAGAGGAGGTTGGCTGAAAGAGGAGCTCTTTGCAATAACTGCTCAGTGACACAGGATGTAAACTTACCCTGCACCCCCAGGTCAAAAGCATGCATTGAAGAGTGATATATCTTTTGTAAGTCATACCTCAAATTCCATTGTTTACAGAGAAAATCCTATTGCTGACAAGTGTAAGCCATTTAGAGTCATAAACCCTGAAAGAAGAAACAATCCTGGAACTAGCTTGGCAATGGAATTTCATTCTATTTGCGCGGACCTTTTTGTAACCCGTTGGAAATGTTTCTTTCCAGTGTTTGACCACAAGAGAGGCAAATGACTCAGAAGAGGGAAGAGTTCACGCAACAGAAAACGGTCCCTTGGTAGCTGCACACCGTGGGAGATGTGAGCCTGGGCTCCAGTCTTGGTGTGGTAATATCTCTTTCTGCCACCTGGGCAATAGTCAGTCCTGGCACACAGTGTGGGCATTCCCAGTGCTCACCACCATCTCTGACTCTCTTCTCCTGAGTTCACGCCCCTCAAAGTTAGATGTGTCCTTGTGACTTGCTTTGGCCACTGCAATGTGAATGGAATGATGTATGTTAATTCCAGAGGAGAATATTTTAGAGCCGGTGTGTGATTCTCCATGTTCCTTTCCTGTCACTGTGAACCTGGAGCCTGACGTTGAGCTGGCAGTGGAGATCCTACAGCTTGGGTCTGAGTGCTGCTGCCAACACAGCCGCCTTTCCAACTCCTCCTTGAACATGAAGTGTGTGGGACAAATAAAGCTTTCTTTTATGGACTGAGATTTGGGGGTTGTTTGTTACAGCAGCAAACCTGGCCTGTCCTGACTATGTCATCCATGTAATAAAGCAGGTGCTTTCCATATGTTAACTCATGTGATCACCACGGAAGCCTTGTGAGCCTCATTGTACACATGAGGAAACAGAAGCCCAGCGAGGCCAAGATTCAAAGCTCAGGTTCAAAAACTGATTCCCTTTCCACTATACTATGTTATCTTCTACTCAGAAAGAGATTCAACTTCTATGTTCCTCCAGACCCTGTGGGGCCACAGCCTTTGTTCTGGAAATATGGCTTAGAGTTTGATTTATTGTAATCTACAACCTCATTAGTCTTATGATTTAATGATGGAATCAGAGAGATAAGTAAGTACTTTTTTCCCCCTAAAAAGCGGGTTACAGAGCAGGCACACCAGGAACACAGACAAGAGTAGAGCATGTGCATCCAAGTGAGGTCAGGAGGGCGCGAGGGAGCCGTAGGGGTGAGCAGGGCAGGCCACATCCAGGGAGGCCTGACAGTCCTCGGGATAATGTAAGATTGGACTGGGTCCTAGAAGACTTGGGTTCCAGGCCAGGCTCGGTCAGCCTTGGTGAGTCATCTTTCTGGGCCCATCTCCCAGATGTGGAATAAGCATTTTGGATTTCAACCCTGCCTACACGATAGCAATACCTGGGGAGCTTTAAAAAGACAAATATCCACTCGGCCTCAGAGATTCTGATTCAGTGGATCAGGGGCAGTGCACAGGCCTCCGTAGGTTTAAGCAACTTTAAAAAACATGGTGCACACACAGATTTGAGTGTCCCTGGACTGGATCCTTCCAGGACAGCTTTCTGTTATTTCAGCACCTGGCGTGCACCCTCACTGTAGGTGTGTTTTTGTTAAGGGTGTTTTACCCTTTCCCGGAGCCCAGCTCCGACCTCTGGGGGAAATGTGTCTGAGGCCTTTGCCAGGACTTCAGGAGCCACTCAAAGTCGGAGGCTGCAGAGGGACAGCGCGATTCCAAGGGCTCCAAACCCACTTCCCAAGCTATGCCTTTGTGAATAAGGCCTCCCTCTTTGGATACAAAGAGTTGGAGGGTCTGGGAAGGTTAGTAAGCAGAAGGCTTCCTAGAGACAGCACCTAAACTTGCGTGGAAGGTGGCATTTCCAGGCCAAAGAAGTTTCCTTATGAATGGGATCCTCGTGCTCCTGCCTTGGGCATTGCTCTCTCCCTATCTAGAATTCCATCCACCAGGCAATGCTTTCCTGGCCTACATAGAACCAGCCAGCCTACTTTCAAAGCTTCTTCAGATCTGCCTCTCAATAGACCCCTGGTCTAGGACCTCCCTGCACTTTGGATCTGTCATCCTGACACTGGTGGCATTAGCTGTGGGCTTGGTTGGAGGAGAAACTGTAGCCCTGCCAGGGAACCAGCAGGAAGTCCTCCAGCTTCTCAGCAGCTTCTTGGCAGAACTCAGGGTGGCTGCTCAGCTGGCATGCTGCAACCAAACTGCTGGGAACTTGCCCAGCCCTGGTGCCAGGCTCTACGGCAGAGGCCAAGGCGTGTGGCCACCTTGGTTGGTGAGTACATTTCAGTTCCTGGGAGTCTAATGGAATCATGCTGCAAATTAGCCATCCAATTGAGGCAACCAAAGGCTGACACCCTCTTCATCATCAACACAGGAGGGGCTGTTTAATAGAATAAAGAAAAAGGCTCTCTTGGGTCCCACACCCCTCTCTGTGGACCCCGAGCCGCACAAGGAACATCCAGGGTAGGGGTGCAGGTGTTCTTTCCGCACAAGGCCGATCCCTCTTGCCCAAAGGTCCTTAGGATATTCATGGCTGCCCCTGCTCTTCTTGATGGCATGCAACCTCATGCCACCTCCATCTGCCCCGTGTTACACAAGGCCAGGGAGGTTTAGGTTTTGCACACAATCCTGGTCCCACAAGTGACACTTATATTTTGGCCACTGCCTCTGTGGTATGACTTGAGAAGGATCAACGAAGCCCATGTTTCCAGCTGGCTCAATCACTTGCCCATCACGGAACCAAAGTCTGTTTTCATCATCCCACTTACTTGGTTTCTACATCTCGCCAACTTTCAAAAAACGTTTGAAAAGACTTACAATAAATGACACCATTACCCACCAAGCCATTAAGAGAAAGATGTAGGCCAAGGGACAGATATTGAAGAAGGCTTGGGTAAAGGTGAGAATAAGAGGAACAGTTATATCAGAAAACCAAATACAAGGTGTTCCTGCAACCTGGTGTGGAACTTGGCCACGGGCATCCTGATTGCCAATGTAAGAACAAGAACTAGGGTACATTACAAGGCCCTCAGCTGTCTGTAAGAAAACTTATGTTCGATGGAATAGAAAGCCCATCATTTTCTAGCTTTGAAATGAAATGACATTTTGTTTCAGTGATCTTTATACTTAACAATAAAATAGAGAGTATTTCTAAAAGTAGTTTTATCAAAATGGCCCTGTCTAGAAGGAATAATGATAAATTGTCATTTTGGGTAATATTCCCATGGGAAGTTAGAGTAATCTATTTTAGGACTATAATTTATTGTGATTGGGCTGGATATTTATTTTTATAAATATATTTATGGCTTATGGCTTATATAAAACCTGAAATAGCTTCTATGGGTCAACCCGAGGATGATAATCTGGGTTTCAAATTGCACAAATGCCCGGGAGCTGGAGGCACAGGTGGGTGGGGTACAGGGGAGAGTAACTGAGAGTGGTGAAGGGGTAAGAGTTCAGGGGCCTGGTCCTACCCCCACCAGATGTGTGCCATCTTTGTTCTACTTGGGAAAATTGCCAGCGCCTCAGTACATACATAAACACACACGCGGTCTTCCTGGTTCTCACTGCAGCGCTTTGACACTCTTGCCCAGCTCCTCGATTGGCTTCCCTGGGTGAGCACTCTCCCTCTTTGCCTCCCTTACTGGCATCTTCCCCTCAAAGTGGACATTCCCCAAAGCTCTGCCCTGACCCTTCCTTCGCATCCTGACTGCCTGCTGCCATGGTGGCCTTTCCTCGTCCTGTATCAGGACGTGCACCAGCATCTCGAACTCACTCTCCACCCACTATAAACCTTGTCCTGCCCTACATGCCCATGTCGGTCAACACCACCACTGCCAGTGGCCCAGGCTGGGAATCTCCAAGTCGCCTTACGGCCTCTGTCCAGCTGACTGCCCTCACCTGCCAATTCTAGCTCGGATTCTTCTGAATGCCAACACGTGCTCTAACCAAACAGAGGGAGAGGGAGATTAGACGGACACACACAGAGGAGAAGCCAATGAGAAGTCGGAGGCAGAGACTGGAGCAATGGAGCCACGAGCTATGCAACACCAAGGATTGCGGTCGGCCACCGGAAGCTAGAAGAGACAAGAAACGAATTCTTCCCTGGAGCTTCTGGAGGGAGCAGGGCCCCGCCAACACCTTGAGACTTCTGGCCTCCAGAACTATAAGAGAATAAAGTTCTGTTGTTTTAAGCCACCAAGGTTGTGGTGATTTGTCACAGTAGCCCCAAGAAACTAATACATCATCGTTCCGAGTCCTGCTCAGAGACCACCTCCTCCATGAAGCCTGCCCTGATGACTTCTGATGGCAATTGTAGCTCCCTTTTCTGAGCCCCTTCATTCTTCGCTTATGCCTCTTTATGAGACTTTTCATGATCTGTTTTGTAACACGGTTACAAGTGAGGATGTCTGGATTGTAAAAGCTCTAAGAGCAAGCATGCAGCTTTATCCACCAAAGTATTTAATTTGAATTCACACATTAAATATTTAGCATAAGCCAGGCTCTGTTCCAGAGACTAAGCCCTCAGTGTGGAGCACGTACATTTTCCAATTCTTTTATTTTCTAAATAATTCATTCACTTAATCAACAAACATGTACTGAACACTTAATCTGTGCTGAACACTTTTAGTTCTGGGGATACAATGGTAAACAAAACAGACATCCCCTAGTCCTTGACACCCCCTAAATAGTCCTTGTCCTCATGAGGGAGACAGAAAGTAAACAAATATATATATATATTTATATGGATCTCATGACAAGAAATGATAAAATATTAAAAAGAATTTTAGAAGTAATGCATGAATACAGACCCAATATAAAAAAGAAACAGAAAAGATAAAATAGAAAGGGAAAGTATACTCTAGAACACCACTAATTCCACTCTGCTCCCAGAACTAATCATTGTTAACGAGGTGCATCCTTCCTATCTTTTTTCTACATGGTTATGTATACCACATAAATCCCCTACACAATTATTTTTTGCATAAATAGAATCATTTTATGCATTGGCCTTCAACTTGGCATAGAACTCCACAGAGTAAATGTTTGCTCTCTGTATTAATATATTTGATGACTATTAAGTTTCCTAAGCTTCTCAAAAGGTCTACCTAATGGGGAGCATCAGGGTCAAGTCCAAGGTCAGCAGTTGGTCCTTCTGTTTCCCTCTGTTAATGGGTGTGTGTTTTGGTGAGCTCTTCGGGTGCAGAGAAGAGGTGTGGGCAAGGCACAGTTTTCCAGCCATGTGGGGGAGGTTGGGGCGGCGCCTCCCCAGGGCACTGGAGTTTGGCAGGTAGACAGCACTGCATCATTTGGTTCCTGCTGGACAAGCCAAAGAGCCTGGTAGTGTTCACAGTCTGCACTGAAGGCCAGGGACAGCCCTTGGCCAGATCCCTTCATGCTGATCTGTAAATGTCTCAACAGACATTTAAAGAGTAGACTTGCATGCCAATGTGCCAGGCCCCAACCATGTCTACTTCCAGAATAATCCTAAGAATGGAGCAGGGTGGCATATGAAGGTGCAGGCGTCTGAATCCCACGGGTCACCTGGCTATGCCTGCCCAGGGTGGACCCAGGAAAGAAGATGGTGGCTACATGGTCTGCAGCTGCTGCGATGAATGCACTCATAGGTGAGAGGAAAAGTCTGTCCTTCCACCAAGACCAGACCTGTTCCATGCTGTGAGAAAATTTCCCATTTCTGCCTATGCCTTCTGTTCTCTCTCCTGCTGTATGCCACAGAAGCCTTACTGTCTAAACATTAATATTCTGTGTGCGCACGCATGTGTGTCTGTGTGTGCACAGGCTCTCCATGTGTTCCACGTCATCACACTCATTGTAAGATGGAAAGACAGAGGCCTTGAGAAATCACTGAGTAGAAAGAGACACTCTGAAAAGTGTTTCCCTGTCTCCAGGAAGCCTGTGTCTAAGTCGTGGACAACAGCTGGGTGTTTTCCAGCTTTTAAATCTCTTTGAGGAAATTGGAACATGACCGATCCCATCCTGAACCAAATTTCAAAATACATTTTTGCAGACAAATTAGCTTCCTAGTTGTGTCACCTGACTTACTACTAAACCACGTCTCTTCCTATTGACTGCATGCCCCCAAATAAGAGATTTTGCCTTGTCATTCCTGAAAATTTTTCAACGTTTCTTCCAGTCCATTCCTCAAATAGGAGTCATTTATATTAGACATCCGACAATGCAACGTTTAAAAGAGAAATAGAAGTCGCTTTTAAAACATATGACATATTTATTGATTTTTGTTCAATTTTTATTTTTACAAGTTTGCAACATTTTTTTTCTCTTTTTCTTCTGTGAAGGGGCCACTCTGCAACCCAACTGATGGGTCCTGAGTCAGCGTTGCTGTTTCTAATTATGGAACATCTAGAAGCGGTTCCAGACAACTGTGCAGCATTACTTTCCCACCACCAAAACCTGGGAGACAGAATTCTTTGTTACAAAATGCTGGAGTTAAGGTCTGAAAGACAACTTCCATTATAACCTCCTGTTTTCACTCACTTATAATCGTCTGAAAATTGTCTTTTTGCTCCAAATCACTCCATGCTCTGTTTCCACCCCAGGGATGAAATTGTTTGGAAAGTTTGAACAAAAGTGGTTTAGCCAGTTTGGAATCAGGCAACGTGGGGAAGAATATCCTTTTTCGACTGAAAAACAAATAATGTGTATCGCTGGCTATAGACAAGCCCAAAACAGCTGTCCCTTTATAACATTGGTTCTCTCATGTGGGTGGTCAGCTTTATCCAAGAGAGGAAGTGTCTGTGAATGGAATGGAAAGCAAGGATTTCAAGAAAGAAATCGGAAGCAATGACAATATGGATTTGTGCTTTCTGTGCTACAATTGGGTGGCTGGGGAAGGGGGAGGGGAGGAGGACTGGCGCGATGTTATCTGCAGAATAAAGGCAGTCCTCTTTTCCTGGGATTAGCTGTTTTATTTGCAACAGAGTGCAGTGGTTAAAAGTATGTGATTTAAGTTAGGGCATTTCTGAGCTTGAGTTTGGATTCTGCCCATGGCCAGCTACGTGACATTGAATTAGTTATAAGAAATCTCCCTGCGCTTTGAAATCCTCACCATTAAAATGTGGATCATGGTAGTACCCACCTCACAGAAGTGCACTGAGGGTAAATCGAGGTAATGTATGTAAAGTGCTTGGCCCGGAGGTGGCTAGCGCACCATGTGTGTGCAGTATAAGCTGCCTGGTAGCAGAGTAGCGGTAGCAATAGAGAAATACACAGATGTGACTGCATGCTAGATTTGTCAATTGTGTTGACATCTGCCTTTTCTGCCTTCCGGGATCCATTCTGAGCTCTTCTGGTGACTACACCCCAGTTTTCTTCTTAGGAAACCATTTCCTCCTAGTCTCAGCCACTTGACTCAGGTGTTTCTGATCCTACCACCATTCCCACGGGTGTATTTGGGACCCAATTTCAACCAATCAAAGCTTGTGACTATCTGCTCCAGGATTTCTGCTGGAACATGGGCAAAAAGAAGCTCCCTTCTCTTTCGGCTAGGGTCTTTGGCCTGCAAGGATGACGACTTAGAGCTTCCAAAGGTCACTTTTGGTCAAGCTCGCCAAGAATGACTCTAACAGAGAGAAAAGCAGACCCAAGATGTGGCTAGTCCCGAAGGTATCATCTGAGGACCTAGGAGCTGGTCCTACCTTTAGACTTTTCAGTTTTGTGAGACAATTCTTTCCTTTTTTTTTTTTTTTTTTTTAATTTAAACCAGGTGGGGTTGAATCTCTACTATTTACATTAGTCCTCTTCAAAACAGAAGCTCAAGGCTAAAGGCATCCAGCAATGGTCAGAACTCTTCATGACATGTTTGGAAAACACGTATTTCTCTGCCTCTAACTTGCTGGCACCTTTGCTCTCTGGATCCCTAGAACCTCTGCAGTTAGAGCAGAGAGACGTAAGAAGTGGCCACTGAAGCTCCAACACCCTGGCAGTCTATGATTTGGAGGAAATAGAGCATGGGGGATCAATATCATAGACTCGGCTTCTAAACAACAGAAATTTCTCACAGTTCTGAAGGCTGAGAAGTCCAAGGTCAAAGTGTGAGCAGATCTGGTGTCAGATGAGGGCCTCTTCCTAGCTCATAGACCACCATCTTCTCATTGTATCCTCACATGGTGGAAGGACCAACGGGTCTCTCTGGAGTCTCTTTTATAAGGGTACTAATCCCATTCACGAGGTCTCTGCCCTCGTGGTCTAATCACCCACCAAAGCCCACCTTCTAATGCCATCACTTTGGGGGTTAAGATTTCAACATGTGAATTTTGGGGATGACATAAATATTCACTGTATTTCAATATATATTAGGCGCTTGTCCCCCAAAAGGGTAACATCCCCTTCTAGGTCAGGCCAAAATTTTAATTCTTTTAAGATAAGCAACAAATCAGAAATGGGAAATCTGAATGGCTAATAAAGACACAGAGAGAAGCTCAACTTTTCTAGCGAGAGAAAGACAGCCAGCTGCAGTGGCTCACACCTGTAGTTTCAGCTACTCAGGAAGCCAAAGTGGGAGATCACTTGAAGCCATGAGTTTGAGATCAGCCTGGGCAACATGGCAAGACCCCATCTCTAAAAAAAATTTTAAAAAGAAAAGATATTTTATATGAAACACACTGACAAAATTAGAAATTTGAACTATACCAAATTCTAAGAAGGATGTGTGAAACTGGGACGCTCGTGCACAGGTGGTAGTGTGTATATATATATATATATACACACACACACACACACACACATACACATATGTATGTGCGAACGTTTGGAAAACAGCATGAACGTAACAGCTAAATTGAATTTGTGAATACCCTACAATTATGCAAGTTCTACTCCTGGGTATATACCCCAGAGAAACTTCCATACAGGTAAACAAAGAACATATGCAAGAATGCCTATCATGGCAAAGAACTGTAGGCCACCTAAGGGTTTACTGAAACACCGTGGAGCATTCCAAAGGAATTGGCTAGAGTTACACAGAACGTCACTGACAGATCTCAAAGCACAATACTGAGTAAAACAAAGAAGAATGAATCAAAATGAGATTGATAGCAAAAACATCATTCATGTACATTTTTAAAATGCACAAAATACCATACAATTTCCATGGATGTCATATGTAGAAATAAACATGTGGAAAGTGGATTTTTTTAAGGATCTACTAGGAAAAAAATAAAAAGTATGCACCTCTTGGAGGGATTTGGACCTGAGATAGCAGATGACGGGGGAAAATAAGACAAAAGAAGTACTTGAATGGTCTGTTTTACCATCAACTGAGAAGGATAAACTCAATTCTATCCACTTGGGGCTAGAAACCACGTTTATAAGTCTATCGTTTAACAGAGCACTAAACTCATAGCAGATGATCAATTAATACTTTAATAATTTTTTAATCTGTATTTTAGCCTCCAGATTCTGGGCTTTCTAAGGAATAAGATTATTCAGTTTTCTCGGAAATGCCCAGAGCTCAGGGTGATCGCTGCTTTCATTTAAGTTCATGGGATAGAGTTTCAATCAATCTCCAGACATCACTGATTCGATGAGGTAGAAGGAACCCTAGAGATTGTCTAGTTAGAATCTTCGATTTTGCTGAGAAGGAACCTGAAGCCCTGAGGGGACCGAGGGCCCTCCCCATGTCACCTGCTGCATGACCAGAGGAGGACCACAGGCCCGCCGTCTCCCCATCCTCTGCCTCTTCCACCAGGTAACCTACCATTGGCATTGCTGCTCCTGGTGCTGCGCCCTCAGCTGGCTTTGCATGTCCCTATCTGGCTCTGCAATATGAGTAGGGCTGATCCCGCATTTTCACACTCTGCACGACAATCAGAAAATAGGAACAACAGAAATTTTCCCTAAAACATAGTCCCATTGAAAACTCACGCTTAGCCACTCTCAAAAATCCCCAATTCCACCTCTGAGAAAGAGGTCAGATTGTCAGTGTTGCAGTGGGAACGCTGTTGTTACACAGCGGGAACGGGCTTTGACGAACCAGTCCTGATGTGGCAATAGCCTTGGGCTTCTTATGTGATACTGGTGACGTGGAGTTACAGGTCTGTGTCCCCTTCAGCTAGTGAGGCGGCCGGCAGGTGAGGAGGAGATTGTTCTTCCCAACCTGGACCCGCTTAGGTTTCTATGCATTCTCCCCGGAGACTGAAGCAAACACTTTATGGAGTGATATTTTCTCAGGAGTGAGTATCTGCTCAGGAGTACCATCCCCTCTGAGTCTATTTGAGGTTCATTTTTCAAAGTATTCTTTTTGTTTTCAATTTTTGCAAATCCCATCTTTCCTGGGCCTCCTGGAAGCCTGGGACGGCGCGTGTGATGCCTTGAGGTGACAGCAGAGGGCGCCCGTGCCTAACGCTCCTCGGCACTGGGTGTCCCGCTGGGGACCGGCGGGGAGCCTCCCGGGGGAGTCTGGGCCCGGGCCAGTTCCTCTGCGGTCTGCGGTCGAGACGGCTGTGCTCTCCAACACTGTCACGGGAGGCATTCCCATGGAGCTTTCCTTGGAAGAGGGTGAAAGCTGCCCTTCCTGGCTGGGAAGGAGTTTGGGTCTCGGATTATCCTCTTCGCAAGCTAGCGGAGGCTCTTGTCCCAGATGGGCCTTCTCTGCCTGCCTTCGGGGAGGGGGTTGGACTGCGCTGTCCGTTCCACTCCCCGCTGAACTCCCGCCCTTACTGGATCCTGTAACAGGCGCCCCAGTCTCTCTCCTAGCAGGAAGGCATTGTTGGTTTATTGCCTGAAGCCTTGAGATCATTCGGCTGCGATGATCCGGCTTCTCCAGAGCCCAAGCCAGGTTTTTGAATTACAGAGGTGGTGGTGGATTATTATTCACAGAGGGTAGATTTTGATTTTTGGAAACAGTCAAGTATCATGCAGCTCCTAGTGTATTAAATCATGGTAGAAAATAAAGCTGGAATATGAAAGTACCAGCCCAGGGCCTGGCATATGATGGATCTGGGTAGACGGTGCTGGTGTCCGAATCTGGGTCATGTGGTATTTATCATAGCCGTTGTTGTTGATTTAATGAATTTTTAGTATGGAGTCACGAGATCTTGTTTCTTAGGTGGCCCTTAAACCAGCTCTGAAGACAAATCTAAAATGAACTATCCAAAGAAAGTATTGTAGCAAAACTTCTGAAGGAGATGTTAGCTAAATGTCGATGTGTTCATCCAGGTTCCACACTTAGTAAAAAACACCCTTTCTTATTATTTTATATTTGCTCCTTATATATACCAACCCCTCAATCTGCAGATATTTCTTGGGCATGGAATATAAAAAGTTAGCCATGGGTAAGGACCAGAGGTCTTGCAGTTGGTGGCACTTGGTCTGCATCTGTGCCGAGAGTAGCTGAGTTCCTCAGACAGAGCCCCACGTGGGTCCTGGGACAAGTCATTGAGTCTCTAGGGTCTTAGTTTCTTCATCTTTAAATGGAGATCACAATAGCTCCCCAGCCGCCTTCTCCAAGACCAGATTGCAATCACAGATCCTTGTGCTTTGTAAACTTCACATCATTTCTTAGTATACCTTGAACCATGTGCTTTCTGCTTTTCTCCATTGTAAGTTCCCTGAAGGCAAAGACTATGCCTCAACTTCTTTGGTCACAGCCCGCTGCACCCATGAAGGGTAACGTGGCGAGCAGTGGAGACCTTATACCTTCTGTTAACAGCCCACCCGAGGCAGGTTTTCTGACTTGTGGCTCTGGTGGGGCCCTTCTGGGCCTGCTGCACCGCTTGCAGTGGGCTGCCCTCTATCGGGAATATGCAAGCAGAGCTACCAATTGCACTAAACAGCTATTGAATGCCAACCTTGGGCTGGACACTCTGCTCAGAGCTGTTCTGGATACACAGTCGAATCAGACATGATCTCTGCTCTCAAGGCGGTTACAAGCAAAGTAACTAGCATATGCAACTAGTCAATAATGCAGCGTGCAGTGTTGAATGCATTTGAAATAGAGACAAAAAATAATATTACAAAGATGGAGAGATCAGGAAAAGCTTCACAGAGATGTGGCATCTGAGCCAGCCTTAAAAGACCTGTAGGACTTGGGTAGGCACAGCTGGTGAAGCAGTCATGCCAGGCAGAGAGGAAGGAGGAAGGAGGGCAAGACGGTGGAGGAAGAGTGAGAGAAGTGACCACTAAATTTGGATGAGACTAGACTTTTTAACTATCACAATGAGATCTTCTGAGCTCTGCCTGAGGTACTGTTAATGGGCAAGGAGTGGGTTTGGAGAAAACAAAGCTCTTCCTGTTTGTATCGCACTGACTGTAGATGCTTCACAGTACCAGTCGCACTGGCAACAGCTGGGGCCCAGGCATGCACCACCTTGACTCTGCCGTCTTTGGTCACCGGCCTCTCAGCCTTGGCAACATCTTTTCCACTTCCCCCCTTGGAGGGAGCCAAGATGGCCCGTCCGAGCCCATCAGCCCAATGCATCAGCTACAATGATTTAGTTCTCCCCTCTCTCTTCCTCCCCCCTCTCTACCAGGGAATTGGGCCCTGGAGGAGGGATGAGAAGAGGAAGAAATGTTCGTAAGAGCGTGGTGACATTGATGCCTTCCGTGTGGCGAGTCGCCAGTGGGTGGCTTTTCTTAGGGCACGTGGTGAGTTCCTGAGGAGGCCCCTGGGGAACTCTGTGCTTCAAGGTAACCAGGTTTGACATGAAGTCACCTTCTGCCCACGATAATTCAACCCACAGCCTCTTGCTGCTGGGTCCTCTCAACTTAAGAGGAAGAAGGAACCTCGCTCCTGCTGGGGCTGAGCATCCACTCAGATGCTCATCCCAGGGTGTGAAAGGTCAGGAAGGAGGTAGCCTACGAGGCCCCGAATGCCACGGGACCAGCTGTGAAGCGAGGCCGGCCTGGCTTCTGGGCGCCGCAGGCTCAGTGAGCTTCTGCAACTGCAATTCCAAGAGATACCACCCCGGATGGATGTGCAGACGCCCTGTTAGGCCTTGACCAGCCTGCATCACGCTGCAGGCCAGAGCCAGGGTTCCATAAGGAAGGGATCCAAGATTGGAATGGACTCAGGCTACGGCCAGTAGCTGAGGAGGGACAGTGAATTTTCCCGGAAGGCACCTGTTACCTGAAAGACGGCCGACTGTGTTCAGGGAGTTACGCCGGTGGAGGGAAGAGCTCGGGGAGCCTACAGTTAAATTTTAGTCCCCCCACCCAACCATTTTCATCATGGTCCACAGTAAATGTAGATAAAAAAAGAAAAGGGAAAAAACAGCAGGATTAAGATTTTCATTCCCTTACTTAATTTCCAAGGCTAAGAGATCCCCAAACTTTTCCCAGCAATAAAGCAACTTCAGTTTCTCCACAATTGTATGATCAGCGATGTATGTTTTTGAAATGGAGCATTAGCCCTGGGGTTTTCTGAGGGGACAGGGGGAATGAGGCAAATGTCATCCACATTGCCTTTTAAGGCAATTCTTGCCAGTTGTCTGCATAGAACACGTCAACAATGCAAATTACTGTGTGCCTACTATGTGCCAGGTGCTGGGGGTACAAACAAGGTAAGCAGCTACCATGTGCAGTTGTTCAGGTTGTACACTTGCAGCCCTGGGGGAAATCAGGATACATAGATTTGTGCGTCTGTTAAGCCCTATTCCTGCAGATGGCAAAAAGGTGACTTGAAGACGATGGCCTGGATATGCCCCCTGTGGCGTCTATTAGACACAGTCCCTACGTTCAAGGAGATCACTGTTCAGCAAACAGCAGGGCTCCAAGACCACTAGGTAAACCTGGAGGTCCTAGGCTAGAAGCTGGGAGAGCTATTCTCTCTTTCCCTTTTAAAAACGGGCTGTGTAGGGTTAGATAACAGTGGAAATAAAGTTGGTCTTTTGGCTGTTCTTGCTGCTTAATGACAGAAAATCCATCCTTTGTTACCACCTCCCACCAACTTCCAGGAACTGAGAATCTTCTCTCATCAAGAGAACATCTTCTTTTGGCTTTATACTCAATTGCCCCAAACCAGGACAAGGTTTTTCTGCTCAATATTCTTAGAAGAAAAAACACAAACAAAAAAACCCAGCTGACTCTGAAAGACACGAGTTTCTTCCCAGTGACCGCAGGGGCTGCCCTGGGGCAAAGCTGGCTACGTGGTGGTGCCCAACTTAGACTCAGGCGCCCAGCCTGTCATTTATTGTCTCAGGACCCCAGCCCCGTCCCCCACCCCCAGCCTCCAACAGCCCTTGCCCGCACCTGAGATAACTTCCCTGCAGTGTAATAACACACCCTGTGCTCCAGCAGTGCCGGTATCATATATATTATTTTATTATTTGTTTGTTTGCTTTCCATGGCAAGTGAAAAAATAATTTAAACCAGTTGTATGTACAGAGGCTTGGTTAGTTTTCCCAAGAACTTCCAGAAAATCCCCCAGGCCCTTAGATGGCAAAGAAGGGTTACCTTTAACATCTGTACAAAACTCCACCTATAAAAGTCTCATGTGTAGAAGGTTTTCTTTATTATAAGCATCACATTTTGGGGACAGGAAGGGGGTCAGGGTGGGAGCTGGAGGGAAGTGTGCAGGGTGGGGGTCCGCACACGCCTGCCCAGGGGCGGTCCTGGGGGGAGGAGGCTGTGGCCGCCGGGGCTCAGGTGATCTGCAGGGGGGTCTCCAACATCTCCATGAGGAAGGTGTCAATGGGGGTGTCCCCAATGAGCTTGAAGAAGAATAGGTGCTCCAGGCATTTCAGGCCGATGGAGCGCAGAGCTGGGAGGCGCAGCAGCAGCTTGGCAAACCTGCGGGGAAGCCAAGGAGGCATCAGGGACCGCGGAAGGGCACGCACGGCTCACCTGCCGGCGGGAGGCAGGGCGTGGGGTCTTCTCGGCCAATCTGCGGCAGAAGAGCTGGAAGCGGAGAAGAGGCACTTGGAGAATCTCTAATCCTAGGGAGCTTCGGAAACAGGCTAGACGGCTAATCAGTTTTAAAGGCGGAGCTGGAGCATACGACCCCTTGGAAATCTTGAATTCTGCTGCCATGTCCTGGAATTGCCCTTGGCCCTGCTCACTCATGGTGGTGAAAAGGAAGGACTGGGCCGCTGCTGGGGCCTCACGTCACCAACCTTACCAGCTGCTGTCCCTTACAGTTGTCCTGAAGGGTTCCCGGGCACATCTACTGAAGCACTTAGAACAGAGCCTGAGGCGGGCACCGGATGCACAGAAGCTATTACCATGTAGGATCACCATTAGGTGCACATGTTGAGTACCTACTACATGCCAGGCATTGCGATAGGTTCTGGGATAGGAAAATGAGCAAGAGCCGAGGTAGTCCCTGCTCTCAGGAGGCTGCGCTTTCCCTCGCTGTACAGTCACGTTAAGCACTGTGACCTCAGTCGCTCCAGCTACCAAGTATTTTAGGGAGAGAGGGGACAGGGTCTCACTGTGTTGCCCAGACTGGACTCAAACTCCTGGGCTCAAGCGATCCTCACTCCTCAGCCTCCAGAGTAGCTGGGACTACAGGTGTGGGTCACCACGTCTGGCAGTTACCAAATTTTTGTTGCCAATTTGTAACCAGGGGTTACTAATTTTTATTATCAGCTTCTTAGTCTGTGCTCAGCTTTAAGTTGGGAAAAGAGAGAAATAGAAAGTAGTAGTCTCTGCCCCTAGGAGCCCAGGGTCTGCTGGGGGGAGACGATACACATACGCGTGCACACACACTGACTCACGCATTCTCATACACACACATGCTTCACACATGTGTGCACACATACACACATGCATACTTATGCTCACACACTCATTTTCACGTGCCGTCACACATGCTTCACATGCGTTCACACCCTCATTCACATGCTCACATGCTCTCACACATGTGCACAATGTCGCACACTCAGCATACACACTCATGCAATTACACACACTCACATAGCTCATGCACACACACTCGTGCACACTCACACACAATCTCACACATACACGCACGCAAATTCACACTCACATGTTCTTACATGTGTGCACACACACACCCTCACATGCTCTCTCTCACACACACACACTTTTCTACAAATGAGGATATTCATTGTGAGATTTACATAAGGGAGACAGACCAGTGGTTGAAGGAATTCATCTCACATCTGCATGTCCTTTTAGGCCCCTCATTCTGTGACATTTTTCACTCTGCCTGTGGGGCCTGTGCATCTCTCAGCATCCGTTTTCGCCAGTGCGATGCCAGCTCGTTTTTAACGTTATGAAGGTGACTAAAAATACAGTCACTCTACTCACAACTTCCAATAAAAAGCACAAGGACCAAAATCACATGAGTCACTGTGGCCCTAAGGCAGAGATTTCTGGTTCTAGTTGGATCTTTACTAAACATCACATTATTTCATGAAAAAGTTAAAAATTAGAATTCCAACGTTCCTTGATAATGTGTACATTTCCATATTCGTGCCACACGATGTTTTAAGGAAATGTAGCCCTGTAACAAAATAAAGTAACATCATCCAAAAAAACAGAAATCGCTTCTCTACATGGAAAAATCAAAGACCTATGCCAATGTTGACACAAAGCTTCAAAAGCTTTCAACGATGAAGCACCTGGAGGCGTCTGAACGGCGTCCCCGCGCAGCGAGGAGGCGGATGAAGAGTAGGAGTGGGGGCTGAGCTCCTCGTCACGGTTCAACCATATTAAAGGTTTACGGAATTAGGAAAAGGAAATGACTTCTTTATAAGGTGCAACGTTAGACTGAGATTAACTCTGAAAATGGGTTTTTTACTCTGAAAATGCCAAATCTGCAAAATGCTAAATATGCCATAATATTGCTGTCTTTGCTGCATACCCTGGGTCTAGGAACTGCGATTAGGGCTAATAGAACTCAGCACACCTATTAATAATCACACCAGGGAACCACCTCTGCATTCCTCACTCGCGTGTTGGAAGCACGGCGGATTCATGACTTTGAAGGCGTCTGCTGTGTGTGCCAGAGGATGTGCGCGTGAGTTCTGCGCACTCCTGAGTTTTGATCTCCGCTTTCTGACTAGAGAAGGCTGAATTCGGGCCCTGTGACGTGCACTTCTGAAGAGTGTCCACGGGGCGGCAGCACTCTACCACTGAGAAAACCACCTTGACCTGCCTGTGCCAGGATGCCCTTCAACCATTTTCTGCAAAACAGAGGGGACCAGCCTTCGGCACACTTACCTGCCTGGTCAGTGACACCCTGATGTCCCTGTTGAACCGCCCATGAACACTTGGTCAGGGCAGTCACCCTCTGTCCAAGCTGCTCTGGATGAACCTGGGGTCATGCAAGGGACCCAGCCTCTGCCACCTCTCTGAAGTTCCAGGCTCTGCCCTAGTCCAGGCGACAAGCGTTGGCATCTCTCCCCAGGGTCTGGAGGCAGCCCAGGCCCCTGGCAGCCCTCTTCCCGGATAAGGGTCAAGTTCCAAAGTTTTAAAAGTAATACTCATTAGAAACAACTTAAACGTCAACCGGAGGACAAGGACTGAATACATTAGGATGCATCCACACTGTGAAATATTACAAATCCTTTAAAAATGATAATTTTGTACTTTTCAATAATCTGATAAAATTCCTAGAATGGTTAATGAAAGAAAAAACCCAAACTGTATAATTTCATATCTATAAATACATATCTCTATGTATACATACATAGATACACAAGGATACTGGAAAGAAAAATACCAAAATATTTCATTTTTATTACCTGATTTATTTTAAAAGTATTTTTCTTATTTCCTACCAAAGCATGCATTGCTTATATAATTAGGAAAAAAGAGAGTTGGGGGTTTTGTTTGTTTGTTTGTTTACGATACACAATAGGACCTAGAGCCAGTTCCAGGCAAAGAATGCGTATGAGACTCATTATTCGTAACGCCCCACACACAACATGTGCTCAGAAACACATCTAATGTTGCTTTGGAGGTGGAAGAATCAGTAGAAAGCATCCAACTCGGGGCTTTTTGTTAACTTGGCTTGCCCAGGGCTCACCCCTACCGGTGGCCAAGCTAATTCTGGCGGACAGGTCCTGGCCCCTTGGGCAGGGCTTTCTCAATCTCACCTATTGCAGGTAAAGAAGAGACTTCCAGGTGTTCACCAAAATCCACTCTCTGCTGCTTTCTTGGCGTATGGCTGGATACATTCTCCAGCCTCCTTTGCAGCTAGCTGGGCCATGAGACTAAGCTACAGCCAATGGAAGTGAGAGAGAGAGAAAGGACCTCTCCAGACCCAGGTCTCACCCATGTGGCCTCACCTCTCTGCTCCTTCCCCTT
>RJWJ010028214.1:0-21572 GCA_004363605.1 Indri indri | reverse complement strand
AAAAAAAAAGAAAAAAAAAGTCATTAGCAAATCACAAATTAAAACAACAATGAGATACCACTATACACCTATTAGAGTGGCCAAAATCCAAAACACCGACAACACTGGCAAGTGTTGGCAATTGCTGGCAAGGATGTGAAACAACAGGAACTCTCATTCATTGCTGGTGGGAATGCAAAATGGTACAGAACTTTGGAAGAAGTTTGACAGTTTCTTACAGAACTAAACATACTCTTACCATATGATCCAGCAGTCACACTCCTTGGTATTTACCCAAATGAGTTGAAAACTTGTCTGCACAAAACCCTGCACACAAATGTTTATAGAAGCTTTATTCATAATTGCCAAAACTTGGAAGCAACCAAGATATCCTTCAATAGGTGAATGGGTAAACAGACTGTGGCATATCTAGATGATGGAATATTATTCAATGCTAAAAAGAAGTGAGCTATCAAGCCATGAAAAGACATGAAGGAAACTTAAATGCATGTTACTGAGTGAAAGAAACCAACCTGAAAGTGCTATGTAGCGCATGATTTCAACTATATGACATTTTGGGAAAGGAAAACTATGAAGACAGTAAAAAGATCAGTGGTTGCCTAGGGTTGGGGGGAAGGAGGGAGGGATGAATAGGTAGAGTGCAGGATTTTTAGGGCAGTGAAAATACTCTGTAAGTTACAACAATGGTGGATACATGTTATACGTTTGTCAAAACCCACCAAGAGTAAACCCTAATGTGAACTCTGGACTTGGGTGATAATGATGTGTCAGTATAGATTCATCAGTTACAACAAATGTACCACTTCGGAGGGGATGTCATGCATATGTGGGGATGGGGGTATATGGGAACTTTCTGCAGTTTCTACTCAGGTTTGCTATGAACCTAAAACTTGTCTGAAAAGTAAAAAGTTTATACATTAAGGAAAAAAGGTTGTCAAAACAAAGAAAAATGTGCACCAGAGACTGTTGCCTACTAAGGCTAAAATATTTCTTATCTAGCCTTTTACAGAAAAAGTTTGCCAAGCCCTGGACTGTATCACAGTGGAACTAGAAGATGACGTGTTCAGTAATGCCCAGTCCTTTAGTTCTCCTGGGCATTCATTGTCTCAAATGGTAAAGTTGTTCTTATGAATTTCTGTTTCATTTGCAGGTATATGAGTGACCTAAAGCTGCAAATAAAGACGGAGAGAGAGCAGTGCCAACTGGGAACAGGGCAAAGATGCCAATTCCTCCTCCCCCTCCACCCCCACCTGGTCCTCCCCCCCCTCCCACTTTTAATCAGGTAGGTAGTCCTTCCATCAGGCTGTCTCAACCTTTTTTTCTTTTTTTAAATTGAGACAGGGTCTCACTGTGTCGCCCAGGCTGGTCTCAAACTCCTGGGCTCAAGTGATCCTTTTGCCTCAGCCTCCCAAGTAGCTGGGACTACAGGTGTGCATCACCACGCCTGGCTTCTATCTCAAAACCTTTGAGTAAATAGATTAATGCCCTCACAAACTGTTTTTTTTATCCCTTTTGGTTAAAAATTCTAGATTTTCCTACCCATAGCTTTCTTATTCTGAGCCTGCTCTTTAGTCCTAACATCCCAGATCTTTAGTCCTAGTATTAATGGATATTAGGGTTTCCTTTTACAAGACATAGGGCGTACTCAATGACGTGGTAGAGGAAGATGGAGAATAAACAAGTCTATCCTCATCAACTAGCTCTGATTCCTGAGAAGTCCTCTTAGGACCATAATGGCATACCTGGTTTCCTTGTCCTGGGTCATTCTTAATGGAGATTTGAACAGGTGGCATTGGAGTAGGAACTAGTGTTTCCCTCCAAAACCATTTGTTCTGTAAAGGTCAGTGTGTTATTTCTCTGGCATTTTTGAGAAAAGGAATGGGGATTCCCGGTGGTCGTTTCTTGCTGTCATCTCATCTACTCTTCTACTCAAAATCGGTTCATTTAAAAGCTAAGTCCATCAGGTCTAACATCCTATAAAGAAAGGAGTTTACGGAATGTACTGGTACAAAGACCGAATGGTTCCAAAGAGGAAGAAAAAAGCGGTGTAGTTTCTGAACCAAGAAGGCAGCCACTTTAACCATACCTAGGATGTGATACCTGGTGTCACAGGAGAAAGAGGGAACCTGTATGCTTTCTCATTTTTGTGAAATTTAGAAGTAAAAGTACCTGTATAGAAGAATAGTCCAGGTGCATGTGCACATGTGTGTTTATGTGTATGAGGTGTTTAACAGATGAGAAATTGTGCCCTGAAGAGGACAAGTGGCTTTCTATGTAATTGTTTCAGAACTAGGACTAGAGTTCGGGTCTGCCAACTTCTGTTTTTTTCCCATAACCTCTAGTTTTTAGACATTTTGTTTAAGGATATATATGAACCACCTTTTAGATGAAAAGTTTTATGTGGAAGACCAGTAAATGAAGTAGATAAAAGAGCTAGTCTGGTTATAGTGGGAGTAGAAAGAGGAGGCAGTCAAAGAAGGGACCTGGGGGGAGATGATACTTGAGTCTTCTCTTGGCAGTTGAGTGGACAGGGTTTCACTGTGTTGTCCGGGCTAGAGCGTAGTGCCATCATCATAGCTCACTACAACCTCAAACTCCTGAGCTCAAGCTGTCCTCCTGCATCAGCCTCCTGAGTAGCTGGGACTATAGGCAAGGGCTGCCAAGCCTGGCTAATTTTTCTATTTCTTGTAGAGACGAAGTCTTGCTCTTGCTCAGGCTGGTCTTGAACTCCTGAGCTCAAGTGAGATCCTCTTGCCTCGGCCTTCCAGAGTGCTGGGATTACAGGAATGTGCCACTGTGCCTGGCCATTTTGCCAGACTTTTTAAGGGCTTTTGATACATATTGTTAAATTACTTTGTAGAAAGATTATACCAATTAGTTTACCTTACCTTAGGTAGTATAAAAGAATACCTTTTTCTCTGCATCCTTATGACTATCATAGAACAGTTATTCATGCCTCGCATTGTTTTAGCTTCCTCAGTGTGCCGCCAGGCACTGTATAGCAGGAAGCAGTGTCCCTGCCTTCAGGAAGCTTGCAGTCTCTTTAGTTTTAATTTTAACCTTTACCATTTTAATAGGTAAATAATGATACTGTGTTTCCATCTGCATCTTTTTTTATTACTAGTGTAGTTGAAAATTTTTTTCATATTTGCAGGCTATTTGATTTCTTTTGTGTTGTGTTGTTCATGTTCTTTGCTTATTTTCCTGTGGTTTGTAACATCTTTATATGTTAATGGTCTATGGATTTAAGACATTATCTTTGTGTCTATCATATGTTACATTTGTCACAGATTTTGTTTCCTGCTTATTAACTTATATTCCTAGTAAATAATTTCCTTAGTAATAAGCAAGTCTGTCAATACTTTTTTTATATTTTAGTTGCCATGCTTAGAAAGTCCTTCTTGTCTATTTTTTTCATATAGTACTTCTGTGTTTTTTTTTTAACACTTAAATTTTATAATTCAGCTGGAATTTGTTTCAGAGTAAACTATGAGGTAGGGATTTAACTTTATTATTTTTCCTCCAAGTTAACTAATTGTTATTAACACTTTATATTTAATAATCTAACTGTTCTGCACTGATGAAATACATATTTATTATTTCTTTTATAAACCTGGGCCTGCTTATGGACTTGGTGTTTTATTGCATTTATCTAGTTATCTGTCCCTGTGCTCCTGTTGTAGTTGGTCCTAGCTTTTGGTGGTACACGTCCCATTTTCTTAGTTTTTCTCATATGCTTAATATTCCAGATGGATTTTGGAATCATTTGTAATGGCCAAAAAATTCCATATTTAAAAAGCTCTATGCTTATAAATTATATAAGATTGAGCAAATATATATTGAGTCTTCCTATTCAGGAACATGGTATTGATGTGTTGCATTTTAGGTACATGACGGATATTCATTTGGAGATGTTCTGTAGGCATTGACATATGTGGATGTGAAGCTCAGGTCAGAGAGGAGGGGACAAGACACAAAGGTTTGAGATTTTGGGCTTTTTAGGTGGTATTCAAATCCTGGGACTGCATGGGCTTGCTCATTATTTAGATAGAGGCTGAGGGTAATACTCTGGGAAATGACATTTAAGAGGTAGGTGGAAGATGAAGGACCTGAAAAGAAATGCAATGTGTTGGAAGAGGCAGTAGAGAGAGTGGAAAAGGCATGGGGCTTTGAGACAATTGTGTCAGCATTCAAATCTTGGCTCTGGTTTACTAATCATGTGACATTAGCTTTCCTAAACCTTTATTTCCTCATCTTTGGAATGAAAATAATATAGTTTATGTAATAACATTGTTTAGAGGATAAATCGAAGTTATAGGGAGACAGTAGGGTATGTTAGATGAGATAAGATAGGTGTTTTAGAGGCATCATTGAGGTTGAATTCTTGCTGTACTATTTCCTAGTTCCATTACCTTGGGAAGCTAGTCAGCTTTTGGACCACACTTTACAAATGGGGGTAATGATAGTAATACCTTTGTCATAGGAATATTTCAAGATTTAAATGAGATAGTGCAAGTAAGTGCAAGTAATGTGCTTAAGCACAATGCCTGAGGCATAGTAGGGATTCAATAAATGTTTGCCTTGATGATGACGATATGAATAGTATCTTACACACAAAGCCAAGCGCATGGATAACTCAGTAAGTGTTAGCGTAGGCCTCCCATCAGAAGCTTCTGAATAGGAGGAAGACCTGTATCCTTCACGGAAGGTAGAACAGGACAAAAGAAGAGAACCAGAAGAATGATAATGCACATTGGTATTGCTATTTGGCACATGTATCTGATGAGTTCAGATAGGCATCTCATGGACTCTGGTTTGGTTTAAGTCATTTATCCCAAGCTTGTGATGAAAGGAAATATTTAGGGCGAATGTACATTTCCCTCTTCTTTCAGGCAAACACAGAGCCGCCCAAGCTGAGTAGAGATGAGCAGCGGGGTCGAGGTGCCCTCTTACAGGACATTTGCAAAGGGACCAAGCTGAAGAAGGTGACCAACGTTAATGATCGGAGTGCTCCCATCCTCGAGAGTGAGTCTAAGTTTCACTTCCTAGTGAACCAGTAGGATCCCAAGATTGCCTTGGAGACTTGGCTGGGCTGTCATTTTTATTGTTGGGGCTTGAATGGGAGAGTTTTGTCCTGGGATATCCTTTGGCTCTCTTCCCATTTGTTCATTTGAATACCTTAGAAGTTTTTTCTTTTTCTTTTTTTTTTTTTTTTTTTTTGAGACAGTCTCACTCTCGCCTGGGGGCGAGTGCCGTGGCGTCAGCCTAGCTCACAGCAACCTCAAACTCCCTGGCTCGAGCAATCCTACTGTCTCAGCCTCCCAAGTAGCTGGGACTACAGGCATGCGCCACCATGCCCGGCTAATTTTTTCTATATATATTTTTAGCTGTCCAATTAATTTCTTTCTATTTTTGGTAGAGACGGGGTCTCGCTCTTGCTCAGGCTGGTCTTGAACTCCTGAGCTCAGAACGATCCGCCCGCCTTGGCCTCCCAGAGTGCTAGGATTACAGGCGTGAGCCACCGCGCCCGGCCTGTTTTTTCTTGACCCTTGGGAAGCATTCTCAGGGTTAAGATGATCATCTCCTACTGTAACTAATGCTTATTAGGGCACAATCATGGCTGTTCTTTGAGGAGACTACCACATTCCTAGAAACCCCTGGGCTGAAGCCAAGGACGGTTGTATAATTGTTACAAGTGTCCATTCTTGTAGGCCTCTGGAGAGTTTGCTCACCCCTGGGTTCCTGAGCCATTAGCCCTCTGCCATCTGGAGAGGCAAACCCAGAGAACTATGTTGAACATTTCTTTTTTTTTTTTTTGAGACAGAGTTTCACTCTGTTGCCCTGTCTAAAGTGCTGTGGCATCAACATAGCTCACAGCAACCTCAAACTCCTGGGCTCAAGTGATCTTCCTTCCTCAGCCTCCCAAGTAGCTGAGACTACAGGCATGTGGCACCATGCCCAGCTAATTTTTTCTATTTTTAGTAGAGATGGGGGTCTCACTCTTGCTCAGGCTGGTCTCGAACTCCTGAACCTCAAGTGATCCTCCTGCCTCAGCCTCCCAGAGTGCTAGGATTACAGGCGTGAGCCACTGTGCCTGGCCTGTTGAACATTTCTTTAACCTAGTTATCACTTTGCCCTAAATAAGGAAGACTGGCTCCTTGTTCCTTTTGTTCTTTCATCACAGCGAAGTGTTTCATCCCTGCATGAAGCTGTGGAGCGGAAGGGCCTAGTTTTTTTTTTTTTTTTTTCTAATAGGCAAAAATAAGATTGGTTTGTTTGCAAATTATAGCCCAGATAGAGGAGGGGTTTCTCCTCAGGATTGACTTGGCCACCGGATCAGAGCACATGAAGTGAAAACCCTAATGGTGTTCTTTCCAGAGCCCAAAGCAAGCAGTGGCGGTTATGGCTCTGGAGTAGCTGCCCTGCAGCCCAAGGGAGGGCTCTTCCAAGGAGGAGTGCCGAAGCTTCGACCCGTGGGAGCCAAGGACACTTCAGGTACCCAATAAGTACTTTCTTAGGATATTTGCCAAGCATATTAATTTCTGAATTGTCCCAAGTGGGCCATCTCAGGTTGAGGAGTGTGGTAGAGGTGGGAGGAAGGAGGAGTGGCAGCAGGGCAGGAGTTATAGAATAGAATAAAGCAAAAGGTGAGGGATTAAATAAAAATGTATTCACCTTGGATAAAGAAAATGTGGTATATGAATACTGTTATACTATGAGTGTGTGTATGTATTATACTACGAGTATAATAGAATACTATTCAGCCTTAAAAAAGAAGGAAATTCAGTCATTTCTGACAACGTGGATGAACCTGGAGGACATTGTACTAAGTAAAATAAGCCAAGCACTAAAGACGAATACTGTATGATCTCGCTTATACTTGGGATCTAAAACAGTCAAATTCATTCATAGAAGTAGAGAGCAAAATGGTGGCTTCCAGAGGCCGGGGGAGATCAGGGGTGGGGATGGAGAAAGGGGAGATGTTGGCCAAAGGGTGCAAAGTTTCAGTTAGACAGGCGGAGTAAGTTCGAGTGATCTATAGCATGCATGGTGACAGTAGTTGATAATAATGCATATTTCAGAATTGCTGAAAGAGTAGCTATTAAGTGTTCTCACCACAAAGAAACAAGTCGTGAAGTGACAGATATGTTAATTGGCTTGATTTAATCATTCCACAGTGTACACCTGTAACATTACATTGTACCCGGAAATATATACAATTATTATTTGTCAAAAATAAAAGTAAATTTAAATAAAAATAGATAAAAATGTATTTGTCTTACATCAGCAATATTTGTTAATGGGCCCTGAGCCTAAAACCAGATTAAAACCCGGAATTATGCAGGTACTTTCCCTGCTGCCATGCAGGTTGCACTAAAGAGGCTGGGTGAAGTGGAGATCCTAACCAGCATATATCTAGCTCTGTTGACCCAGTGTTGTCCTGGTGTATTTGTAGAGAACCTAGCTGGTAAGCCAGCCCTGCAAGTCCCCAGTTCTCGAGCTGCTGCCCCAAGGCCTCCAGTGTCTACAGCCAGTGGGCGTCCTCAAGATGATACAGACAGCAGCCGGGCCTCACTCCCAGAACTGCCCCGGATGCAGAGACCTTCTTTACCGGACCTCTCTCGGCCCAATACCACCAGCAGTACGGGCATGAAGCACAGCTCCTCTGCCCCTCCCCCACCACCCCCAGGGCGGCGTGCCAACGCACCCCCTACACCTCTGCCTATGCACAGCAACAAAGCCCCAGCCTACAACAGAGAGAAACCCTTGCCACCAACGCCTGGACAGAGGCTTCACCCTGGTCGAGATGGACCTCCTGCTCCACCCCCAGTCAAACCACCTCCTTCCCCTGTGAATATCAGAACGGGACCAAGTGGCCAGTCTCTGGCCCCTCCTCCACCGCCTTACCGCCAGCCTCCTGGGGTCCCCAATGGACCCTCCAGTCCCACTAATGAGTCAGCCCCTGAGCTGCCACAGAGACACAATTCTTTGCATAGGAAGACACCAGGACCTGTCAGAGGCCTAGCGCCTCCTCCACCCACCTCAGCTTCCCCCTCTTTACTAAGTAATAGGCCACCTCCCCCAGCCCGAGACCCTCCCAGTCGGGGAGCAGGTAAGTGTTTGGAAGCACCTTTTTTTCCTTTCGTGATGTAAGTTGAATTTATCTTTTCTCTTCAGCCTCTTTCCCAAAACACCCCGTCAGTGACTGAAGACAATAAGAATTCATTTATTCATTCAGTTGTTTCATTGAGTGCCTTTTTATGTATCTGACTCTGTTCTTAAGGAAATAGCAATAAATAGAGAAGACAAAAGCTTCCTGTTCTGGACAGACAAATAAACTAGCAAAATATTTAAATACATAGTATGTAGTATGCTTTAGAGAAATACAAAGAACAGCAAAGGAATAAGATATACTGGAGTGGGGGTAGTATGGTGATATTTTAAATTGGAGGAGGGGGTAGAGTCAGGAAAGTCTTTACTGATAGGGTGATAATTTGGCAAAGACTTGAAGTTACGGGGAGAAGAGCTATTGCAGGCAGTAGGAATAACAAATGCAAAAGGTCCTGAGGCAGAATTACTCTTGAGAGTTCTTTTTGGGGAAAGCAATGGGGCCCTGGTGGCAGGACTAGAATAAGTGAGGGGCAGAGTGGCAGGACATGGAAGTCAAAAAGCTAGATCTCCAAGGGAGAATGTTTTAGGACTTTGCAAGGATTTTGGGTTTAACTCTGTGTCAGATGGGCAGCCATTAGACGGTTTTGAACAGAGAAGTAGCGTGATTTGATTTACCTGTTTAAAAGACCACTAGCTTCTGTGTTGAGAGCAGACTGCAGGAGGACCGTGGTGGCAAAAGGAGCCCGCATAAGAGGCTATTGCAATGAACTGGGCAGATGGTTAAGATTGCAGCTAGTTTGGGAGAAGATAGTTGTTTGGTTTTAGACAAGTTAAGTTTGGGATGCCTGTTAGACATTCAAGAGGAGTCAATGAATTGGTGATGGGCTATCAAATCTCTGAAGTTCAGGGGAGAGGTCTGGGCTAAAGGGATATATTTGAATCGTATGGAAAGCATGCTGGATGAACTCATCTAGGGAGTGAGGATAGCTAGGAAGAGGCCTGAGGCCTGGGGCCCTCCTACGTTACGGGCAAGAGAGATGAAGAGTACCTAGCAGAGGAAACTGAGAAGAGCCTCTAGTGAGGAAGGAAGGAGAAAAACCAAGAGAGTGTTGGAAAAACTCCAAGGTAGAATGAGTGATCAGCTGTGTTCAGTGCTGCAGATGGGGGAAGTAAGTTGAAGATTGAGGACTGACACATTGGTCTTAGTAACATGGGACCCTTTTTGAGTAGTTTCAGTGAGTGGTAGAGGGTGAAGGTGAAAGCTAAATTGAGGCAGGGCGCGGTGGCTCACGCCTGTTATCCTAGCACTCTGAGAGGCAGAGGCAGGAGGATCGCTTGAGCTCAGGAGTTCGAGACTAGCCTGAGCAAGAACAAGACCCTGTCTTCAAAAAAAAAAAAAAGACAGAAAGCTAAATTGGAGTGCGTTCAAGAATACAGGAATAGGAGGAGAGGAATTAGTGATATCTGTGTAGAAATCTCTTAAGGAGTTTGCTTTAAAGGGTGAGGGGTGAAGATAAACGGAATGGTTCCTAGAGGAGGCTGTGGGGTTGAGACTTGAGGATTTTTTTTACCCCAGTTTGGGATATCTATTTGTATTCTGATGGAATGAGTAGCATGAAACCAGTAGAGAGGGAAAAAATTTAATTGGGAGAGAGGGAACAAATTGTAATATCCTTGAGGAGGCAAGAGAAGATGGAGTCTGGTCCATAGGTAAGGGGCTGGCCTTATATAGGAACATGGATGGTTCTTCCATGGCAACAGGAGGGAAGGCAGAGCAAATGGGCATAGAAGCAAGTGGGTAGGTGGGTGTAGTGGTAGGATGGTAGGAGCATGTGGAAAGTTTCTTCTAATTTGCTTCTGTTTTCTTGGTGAAGTAGAAAGCAAGAACATCAGCTGTGAATGGGGTGAGGGAAGGAGAAGGAGATGTGAGGAGAGAGAAAAGGCATCAAATGGTCATCTGGAGCGTGGGAGAGTGAATGGACTAGGGAAATGTGTGCTTGGATAGCCAACCACACGAAAGGCCCACTTGAGATTAGGGGCATACATTTCAAGTGATATTAATCATCATGGTGCGTATTTATAGCAGAATAAGGGTGGGGTTGTATAATATTTAACCAGCATTAGCATTTTTAAGGCATGCGTGACTGTAAGGGCGAGTGGGGCAGGGAGCAAAGGGTGTATGTAAGGGAGTGATTGTGACAATGGGCCATGGAGCTTATGCTGGGTGAGAAGGGAATTAAGTAACCCTAGAAAAGGTAAAAGAGGTAGTGTGATCTTTTTACAAAACAGCATGAATGATATGTGAGAGGAGAGGAGCCCAGGACTACTCTCTGGGGCCTTACTGGGCCTGGGAATTTTGGCTCTCATACCCTTATATCGCTGGACTTTGAGCCACACACTCCACAAGTGGCTTTTGAGCTTTTATTTTAAAGTCAGTCTCTACAGGTATAGAACATTGGTGAAGAAGTTGTGTTGTCTAGAAGCAGATATTAAAAACCCATTAGTCTGTGCTGCTGCTTGGTTAGGTACATACAGATTTGTGGTCTAGAAGCTGGCAGTCTAACATGGGGTAGTCAAGCAGTAGTTTGGTATATTCCTGACCCCATATCTCCCTAGCTTTAGCCATAAGGAGATAGTCCTAAGGTGGTTGATTGTGTAAAGTTCAAATTTAAAAAAATGTTTTTAAACCCTTTATTTGAGCAAAGCTCATATCTTTCTAACCTCATCCAGAAATAGAAGCAGAGAAAAATGCAATTTCTGTAGGTTGAACTGAGCAGTTTTAAGTGTCTGTAGACTACTTGCTTCCCACTTCTTAGTTCTTTCTCTGTGGTTTCTTTAGAAAATTTTGAAGTTATGAGCCTTGTTCTTCTGTGCATTAGCCATCACCAACTTTGAGGCCTGGCAGAGGCCTCCACTTGCTTTCCTTATCAGTAACCAGAGCAGCAGTTCTTAAGAAAGATACACTGGAGAAAAATTAAGATAGTTTAGGCAGAGATCATTTGAGTGGTGGCTTTATTTGTTCTGTGACGCTGGGCAGATCATTGATTGTCTAAGTTTCCTCATCTGTAAAACAGAAGTACATGTGAAAGTGTAGTGTGCTGATGAATATTACTGGTTTTATGCAAAGGGCTTCCATGTAGTTCATGGACTTATCTCTATTATTAAATCATTTTATAGTAATATTATGTGATAATGTACTTTTGTCTATATGTGAATTATTTACATTTGAAAGGGTTGGCGTCTTTTGCCTTCCCAGGGTGGTCAGAGACCCAAAAATCAGTGTTATTCATCCATAGAGTTTGTTTCCAAAATTTTTCTTTTGCCTGAGTAAAACAATTTTTTTCCATTTTTAAGGTAATTTTTTTACAAAAAGAATTGATACCATCATGCTTTCCTCAAAATTGGGATTATATTGGATTACAAAAGGCAGTCTCCCACCCTAGGGGTTCTTTTGCAAATGGATTGTTTTTTAGGGACCAGGAATCTGGCTCTGTCACTTGAAGCAGTCTTAAAACTGGATCTGGCAAAGGGCCCAGAAGGTTACTGGAGGTAGTAGAACCTGGTGGGGATGACCCTCCCTGAGGCAGAGAGCTGGAAGAGCCAAGCAGGTTGCTCTTGTCCTGCTCCGTTTTACCAGTTCAGATTGGCTTTTGTCACTGTCACCTGCCCAGTATCTAGCTGCTATCCTCGTGAACCTAACTAACCCTGTCTACCTTACTTCCTGGCCATGGCCTGGAAGTAGATACAGATTCTCAGGGCCCCGAGGAATCTGGGTTTTAGGGAATATTTTGAGGGTGACCTGAAAGACCTTCAGTCTGGGCAGGTTTGGAATGAAAACAAGGCTCAGAGATCTGCTGGGAGGTGTTAAGGAGATTTATTTTTAATTATTGCATCCAGTGGCCCCTGTTTATAATATGTAAACAGACCTTGAAACAAGGAGAGTTGACATTGCGAGTTTCTTATGGGAAGCAAAAACTAACATTTTATGGGGTCCACTGTGCGGGAAGTTTGTGTGCACATACATGATCCCGTTACTGTGTTACTTGCTCAACTATGGTCACGCTACAAAAATTCTGACAGGAATTCGGGAGGAATAATAAGATATGCTTTTACTACTAAAACAAGATTGTCTCTTAAACCAAGTAGTCTCTCCATGTACTATTTAGGTAACAGCTATTTATTAAATGTGGCCTAGGTACCAGAAGACACACTTCCAACTCACTGGATTGTAGATCTAGTTGGGGAGATGAGATACATACAACTTAAGGTAGTTATGAAAAGCAGTTATGGGGGTAGCGGAAAGAGCAGACATGTGCTAAGTGTATTTTTATTAGATCTGTGACCCTAGACAACCTGAGTACCATTTTCCTCATTTATGAAATGGGGATGACAATACTTACTTTCCTAGGGTGGCTGTAAGAATTTTTAAAGATGTAGTGCATATGAAATGCCTGGAGCATAAGGGATTCCCAATAAATGGTAGCTGCTATTGTTGTTAATAGTTTAATGCAGAGCATAGGAGTAATACAGCTTAAACACATCTATTCCAGTGATGTTGCCATTTCTTCAGACATTAACTTGGTGGCTAATCTTTGTCTTTTAAGGGCAAATTTGATTTTTGAAAATGGCCAAAAAACAGAGTCAGACACAGGTATGAATATTTTCATTGTTGGTGGTGAGGCGACTTTAGAAATGAAATGGGACCATCATATAATGATATTTATGGCTCTGTCTCATAACCTGGCTTTGGAGGCAGTTCTAGAAGAGGTATTTAAAATTTTTTGAGACTGTGACTGGAGATACGTAACTTCTCGAGAACTTAGATCGATCTGCTACTATACGTGTTTTGAAAATCACTCATTTTAGTCTGTACTGTTAAGTGCTATAATAGAATAAGTGACATAACTTGTATATGCTGTGGGAGAGCAAAGAAGAAGGGACTCAGAATAGAGTGGATTGCTTTGGGAAAGTCTTTAGAACATGGGACTTGAATTTGAATCTTGAAGGACAGGTATGATTTGGTAGTCAGGGAAGAGGGATATTAGAGTATTGAGCGGGGGGCCGGGGGGTGGGGAGTCATAAGAACAAAGCATATGGGTGGGCACGGTGGCTCACGCCGGTAATCCTAGTACTTTGGGTGGCTGAGGCGGGAGGATTACTTGAGCCAGGAGTTTGAGACCAGCCTGAGCAAGAGTGAGACCTCCATCTCTACAAAAAAAAAATAGAAAAATTAGCTGGACATGGTGGCTCTCATGTGTAGTCCCAGCTACTTGGGAGGCTGAGGCAGGAGGATCGCTTGAGCCCAGGAGTTTGAGGTTGCATTGAGCTATGATAATGCCACTGCACTCTAGTCTGGGTGACAGAGTGAGACCCTGTCTCAAAAAAAAAAAAGCATTTGTAATTCGGTTTATCCAGCAAACACTGATTAAGTACCTACCATGTGTTGTACATTTGGCCGAGCTTGGGAACCCAGATGAAGGAACTGCTCTGACATTAAGGAGTATGTAGTATACTGGGGCAGAAGCACATACAACGAACAATTATGGCGCAATATAGTAGAGTGGCAGATATGCTCAGGCTCCAGTGGAAGTGCAGAAGAGGGATGCCTAACCCTGCCCAGGAATTCAGAAAGGGAGAGGAAAAGGTGAGATCAGGCTGATTGACGTGGTAGGTTAACTATGTAAGCAAAGGGTTTGAGACTTTATAATGTAGGAAATGTAAAGCCCTTGAAAAAATTTGAACAAGTGTTTTAGGGAGCTTAGTGAGTTGGTGGTATGCAAAATGAATTGGAAGCAAGGAGAACATTTGGAAGGCTTTTGCAGTAGAACGGGCTAAATATGAGAAAGACCTGAATTAGAATTGGGGAGGAAGGCATGGGAAATCAGGGAAAAAATCATCAAGAGTGGATAGTGTTCTTGACTGCCTTGTGAGAAATGAAAAAATGTCATACATTTACTCTGAACCTTGGTATCTGGAAGATTGGTGGTGATGTTCAAGAAATAAGCATCGGCCGGGCGCGGTGGCTCACGCCTGTAATCCTAGCACTCTGGGAGGCCGAGGCGGGCGGATCGTTCTGAGCTCAGGAGTTCGAGACCAGCCTGAGCAAGAAGCGAGACCCCGTCTCTACCAAAAATAGAAAGAAATTAATTGGACAGCTAAAAATATATATAGAAAAAATTAGCCGGGCATGGTGGCGCATGCCTGTAGTCCCAGCTGCTCGGGAGGCTGAGGCAGTAGGATTGCTTGAGCCCAGGAGTTTGAGGTTGCTGTGAGCTAGGCTGACGCCACGGCACTTGCCCCAGGCAAGGGAGTGAGACTGTCTCAAAAAAAAAAAAAAAAAAAGATATAAGCATCGGAGGAAGGTGAATATGGTATTTTAAATGCCACCCAGAGGCTCACAGAGCCTGGTTCTTCGGGAACGCACCGAGGTAGTCTTTTAGCTCATGTCTCTCAGATCCCTCTACCCCCTTGTCGTCTCCACATCCAGGCCTGACTACTTTGGATTTTGATTGCAGCTCCTCCACCTCCACCACCCGTGATCCGAAATGGTGCCAGGGATGCTCCGCCACCCCCCCCACCATACCGAATGCATGGGTCAGAACCCCTGAGCCGAGGAAAGCCCCCACCTCCACCCTCAAGGACACCAGCGGGGCCACCCCCTCCTCCACCACCACCCCTGAGGAATGGCCACAGAGATTCTATCACCACTGTCCGATCTTTCTTGGGTGAGTAGCTAGTTGTTTTAGTCCCATAGTTCCTGTGGTGACTTCACTAACTCCAGTGCCTTGGCTGCCAGATGGCCGTGGTAGAGCAGGAATGCCAAATGCTATCCTTTCTTCACAGCAGTTCCCCTACTCACTTTGCCCTTGGGTCTCCAGCATCTCTGTTGGTTGCTTTGGAATGGACTGAAGTAACATCAGCAAGTGTTGTGCTAGCTCTAAAGCCACTCTTGTGCCCCTCAGGATCATTGTGTTTAGCTCCGTACGCTTTTTAGCATTGTTCAGAGAGGAATTATATATCTTCCTAGGAAAGAGAGTTCCTTTCTGGCTCTGTAAAAACAAAACACTATACAACATTTATCTGATAATCAAAAGCCACTAACTAGCTGTGTTATTTTGAGGAAGTCACTTCACTTTTGGAGCCTCACTTCCCCTATCTGTAAAATGAAGAGGTTGACTAGATCAGAAACATATCAGATTAACTTTTCCAAGGTTATAAATGTTGGGGCTCCTACCTAGGAGATTCTAATTCATTAGTTCTGAGATGGAACCCTAAGTAAGGGTTATCCAGAGGCCATTGTTAGACACTCTGTTGAGGACCCCTGGAAAAGATCTGTAAGGTCCCTGGTATTCCTAACACTCTGGATTCTTTAATAGTTGTGCTCCTCCCCTGTCTTCTGTCCTCCACGTTCCATGCTGTTCCTATTAGACTGGGGTTTTTGCTTTAAAGATACATCCTTATTGTAGAAACCTTTGGACCATGATCAAACCACACCCGTAGAAAATTTGAACCTTCTTGTGGAGAGGCCATAGAAAGTAGGAGTGGGGGCCAAGAGATGACTGTCCCTACTATGTTGCATAGGTAAAGGAGGGAAACCTGGGCTGAAAGGGAATTATCTGTTCAAATCTCCTACTAGCTGGAGCTAAACATTCCCATTTTAAATTAATTTCTACCAATTTGTGGATTCAGTTCAGTTGGTTTCACATGGTGACAATCCCTAAAATGACCATGTTATTGAAGCACAGAACTATATTTCTTTCTGCTTCCATGAAAACAGCTGGGCTCCTTTCCTGTTATATGCCTGATTTTTAGTAGAAAGGTTTAAAGAAATCAGCTCAAAGACTCACTCCTTAATATCGAGAGCCTTAGAACACACCCTCTGTGTACGCAACGCACATAGAGTGATGCTACTGCTGTTCTCAGGAACCTTGGTTTAGTGGGTGAGGTGGGCCATCGCAGCACATCAGAATGCACGAGAGAAGTGCCCAGAGGTCTGTGGTAGCACAAGCAAAGGTGATGTGAATTAATATTCCTGTTTTTTCGCAGATGATTTTGAGTCAAAGTATTCCTTCCATCCAGTAGAAGACTTTCCTGCTCCAGAAGAATATAAACACTTTCAGAGAATATATCCCAGCAAAACAAACCGAGGTGAGAATAGTAGTAAAGAAAGTTTTTCCATAATTGCATAGAATGTATGATTTGTTTGTTTTCGTTGGTTAAAATTTACTTCTCCTCATCTTCATTTTCTTAAAAAACCGAAACAACAATAAAATGTAGTCCCAAGATTTTAAACGTTAGCATAAAGAGCTTTTCTCTCATTTTAGGAGTGTTTAGGTTCTTCATAGTCTGGTGGATGACCTGTATGTGTTTGGTTTTTATTTCGTTTTTTCCAGCTGCCCGTGGAGCCCCACCTCTGCCACCCATTCTCAGGTGAAGCCTGGCTTGGTCCTGTTCCTCAGGAAAAGGATGGACCTCCTCTTCTTCTCAGATGGTCCCTTCCATTCCCCGGAAACCTGCATGAGAGCTCCTAACATGTTTCTCCAGTGCAACCCACCCTAGACTCCAAGCGTCCTCCCAGCTCACCTCCATCTATGCATCTCGTCTCTGGACTTGGTGATCGGACTCTTGATACTGATATAGGGTCTCAAACCCTGCATCCATCCTTCCTCTAGCAAGCCCTGCTAGCCAGATGAGGAAAAAGCTTCTGTATCTCCTGCTTTCCTTTTGGGGAAAGGTGCCTTGTTGTGATGAATTAACTTATTGCTGGGCCAGGGCAGAATGATGCTCCTTCCTCCTCCTCCCCACTGTGGGGGAAGCCTGGCGGGTATATTATATTTCATCATTTAGCAAGCCGGCATGGCCAGGACTTCTGGGTGGCAGGGGAGCATTTTTAGTGAAGCAGGAAAGGAGTTTGCAGAGAAGTGATCTGTTTTAAAGGTCAGGTTTGGAGAAAGGGCAAGGAAATGGGTCTGCTTTATTTTTAGGGGCATTTTGGTTTTGTTTTCACCCTATCCCCCAGCCCAGGAATAAGTTGGACATAAACACTAAAAACTAATCAGTTGAACTAAACATTTAATAAAAAGAGAGGGTGAAATAAACTGAGTCATTTTAGAGCTAGTCAGTTCCTCTGCAGCAAAGGGACTAGGAGCCATTTGAGTCCCTTGGGACTTCCTGCCCCATTTCCTCAGGGTGCTGGGCTGAGGGATTTTTCCTCCCCCCACCCCCCACCTCCTCATGACTTTTCAAGAGAAAAGTCACTTGGGGTGTCATTCATTCCTGACTCACAAGTCCCAGAAACCTCTGGTGGGAGAGAGGAAGACAGGGCCTGGGCCTTGGCCTTAACCGCAAACTAGAGTCTGCCTCTGTCTTTTCTGACTGGCCCTGAGTGGTCAGTGGTTCTTTCAGTCCTTTAGCCCCTGGAGGGTGCTCCAGGATGGCAAAGAAGGGAAGAGTGAAGCACCTCATGGAAGGGCTCTGTGGGCTACAAAGGACTTTAGAGGTTGTTCATACTGAAGTTCACAGCCCATCTGACTGAGCAGACTCTTCCTTTCTCCACCACTCTTGCCTTCCCAGGACTGCAGGGGTTAACACAGAAGAGTAGAGAAGGCTGAGGAAGTAAGTTGAAGCTTATGGGGATGTTCAGAGATTCCTCTATGCCAAGAAGCACAAAGATGTTGGTGAGGTGTGCCTCAGTCCAGTAGATCTTCCTTGGCAGCCAGCAATACGTTGTTTCTTCGTCTTCCAGGTCCTAGTTAAAGAGCACAGAGAACATGGAGGTTCCTAATCTAGGTAGGAACTGAGGCTGGATGAGAAGACAGGGACCAGCAGCAGGATGGAGCTCCTGGGCTCCACATACCAGATGCTTTCCTTTGCTACAGCTGTTGTCATGTGCAGAGGCTGTGCAAAGCTTGGCATGAGAGGAGGGAGACCATGGCTATTTTTTAAAACGAATGGGGAAAATTAGTGTAAAATTTTCACCAGACACATCACACAGGCTTAAACCGCCTTAGGGACCTTTCCAATCTATTGGATCACAGGCTAAGGATCTGTGCCTGGTGCCAGGTGAAACGCAGGTCTCCCCGTGCCAGATGAGGGAGGGCTCCACTTGGGTTGTTTGTATGGGGTCTGCTATCCTTTGCCATCCCCTGGACCACATTGACTCTTGGGACAAACTATGATCAGGTCTGTCACCAAACTTTTTCTAATCATGCTTTATTTATCATTCTTCTTTTCAAGTCTGTTAGCAGTTATCTCCCAGAAGTGTCCCCAGCGTCCTGGAGTAGAGCTGAAAGAGGGGATGCTAGTGGAGGGGAGAGGGGAGAGGACAAGTGTTGATGCTGCGGCAGAGTTCCAGGGTAGACGCTGACAAGTTACTGAACTTTGACTGTGAAGTCTTCCCATTTATTTTTGAAATGGGAGGTGATGCCTTTTGTACAATGTTATCAAAGTGTGTCTTTTTTTTTTCCCCCTTACTTATACATAGAGCATCAAAATATCACAAGGAAAGCCAAACCCCAGCTTTTCAGTGGGGCCGATATCTTCCTCCCCATGACCTGCTGCCCCTCATACCCTCAGCATTTGGACTGTGTCACATGGATACTGATTGTATATTTGTTGTCTTGGCCTCATGAATTTAGGCCCAGGTCTAGATCTAGTCAGATGGGTTTTCTTCTTCAGAGCATGTTGATGACACAGCACTTGTTTAAATGTCTTTGCCTTATACATTATTTGGTCCCACTGTTAATATTAGATATATTATCATGTATATTTACTATTGAAGATGGGAATGTGATCCTCATAGTTACTGGTCTATTTTGTATGTTGTAAAAAGCTTATAATATAGGTTTAAGGTGGGCTGGCTTACAAGAGCACTGAAACTACTCACCTTTTTAAACTGCTCTTTTTATCTGCTTGTGGGAATGTTGTCTCTTCAGTGGAACATTGGGTGGTCTCATGTTGAGACTGTTGCCCAGTCCCATTAACTCCCTTGTCCCCTCCTGGAAGGAAGAGACATTGCCCAACTAAGCATCAGGAAGCTGTATTAAAAGCCCTTGCGTGGGTTTGGTTTTGTGATGTTTTTCCCTAGTGGGAAAAACTTAATAGTTGTTTCTTACCGCCCTATCTGGGAAGCAGGGCAGTGGCCTCCAGGTTTTTAAATGAGCTAGGTACCCCTTTTCCCCCTCTTCTCTGGTCACCAAACCTGGACCAAAGCACTTTGATATTCCAGGTGTGGTTTTCTCGGTCATGGGGATTTGCTCCAGCTGCAGCGCCCTACCGTTTTCACAGCCTAGGCCAGCAGAGAGAGCCTAGGGCTACCCCATTCGATGAATGTGAGGCTGCTGTCTCCAGGAATTCATCCCAGCTCTCCCAGCTGGCAAAGGCAAGGAAACTAGTCACTGGCCATTGCACTGGGGGAATCCCTCATCCCACGGCTTCCCAACTTGAAATCCCGATTTACCTCCAGGGAGAGGTGAGAAAAAAGTTGTAAATAGACTTGCTACAGAGCAACTCAGGGTTGGGGTGTGTTTTAATTCTCCTGATCACTTGAAATAATCTGTAGGCTGAGTGCTTATGGGACTGAGGGAGAAATGTGACTCCAGGGTTCTTCCCTTCTGTGAAGCTCTGGGGGTGGAGTGTAGGGCATCTGAGGCCCTTTGATGGCACTACACTGAGCTGTCTGTCCTTCTGGAAACCCAACCTGCGATCAACTGCAGATCAGATTCTTCACATTCCAGTTGTAGTCTTTCTTTCCCTATTGAATCTCAGTCCCTGGTTAAGTGGTCACGGTGGCCTTCTGTTAAGCCACCCTAATTTCGGGAATGGGAAGGGAGAGAGGAGTGTCCTTACAACTCTGCCTTCAAGACTCATTTCTTATAAACAAAATGAAACAATCACCTTCAAAACCACATGCAAAAAAAAAAAGGATAGCTGTTTAACCGAAGGAAAGGTTTGGTTCCATTCAACTCCACGTTCATTGTGCCTTTACTTGTGTTAGTTTTCTGTGCTTTTCTTCTCTCCCCTTTGAAGCAATTAAAATCTTCCTTGATAACTGCCGTTTTCTTCTTTCTACTCTTGTTTCTCACAACGTAGTGGGTTCCCTCTCTAATTGTCTTAAATCCCATTCCACTGGTGGCAGAGGGGCCTCACCTTCTTTTCTCATGTCTAACCTTTGTCGTTTGCCACGGTGCCCAGCATGGAAGTGACAGTCAACACTGAATAAAAGACTAGAATGACACGTGTGTGTCTGTGTGTGTGCATGTGTGTATGTATGTGTTCATCTGTCTGTATGTGGATCAATTTCTTTCAAAAAATAATTTATTGTATGATTTATTTTGCTGTTTCCATTTTTTTTTCTTTTTTACCCAGAAGTTGCTGGCATGTGTGATTTATTTTGGAATTATGTTCTGATTACAGTGCTCCTTTTTCCAAATAGCATTGATTTTTTTTTTTTTTCTCCCTCTGAAATGTATAATCTGGTCTCAGGTTGGATCCTTTGGTATGTTTCTTTCTTCTGGATGCCGTGCAGTTTAATTAAACCTTGCTTAAAAACAAAAACAAAAACCTAAAAACTGTGTACTCTTGTCTGAAATACAGCCTCAAGTGGTGGCATAGAGAGGGCAGAAAATCTGTTGCCTCATTTTCTGGGTAAGTGTAGTGGTTTGATTCCAGGTCACCTCAGAAAGTAGATGTTCTGACTTGGGCAGAATCGTCTGCAGTTTCCTGAGAGTTTTCTCTCCTCCCCTCCTGCTGTGTTTTGAAAAATCACAGTTCTTGTTAGCCTTGCTGAGAGATTCTGACAGTCCTTGTATTTCCACCTAACTCCCCTTTGTCCACGATTTCAGGGAACTCAGGAGGCCCCCTGACCTTGTGTCCTTTTCCTTGTGTCCCTTATGGTTCTTTCTACCTGTGTTGCATGGCAGGTTCTCAAATTGAGGAGTAGAAGAAAAGGAAGGGGCAGAGCATACAGACTGTGTGTATCTATTTTTATATGGGTGTTGGCTGTTCTTCTTCACTGCTTTTTAAAAGTTGAAATCTTAGCTTTTTTTCTTGAACTTTGACTTTAGGTGTAAAAATTCAACCATTCTCTGCTTACTGTGGTCAGCTGACATAATAACCACTAAAGCATAATGAGCTTAACTTGCACTTTCATCACTAGCAAAGGTCTTGAAATTTCCCATACTGATTCTTAATGGGTTTGTGTATGAATCACTCACATAATTTAGATGTAAAAACCTGTGAGAGGGAGGGAGGAAAAAAGACTGTTCATTTTCATCCATACTTACCAGACTGGTTGAATCCTTGATTATTTGACCCATCATTGTTATTAATATGATTAATAAACTACCTATTTATTAATTTAGTTGTTCCTCCTGACTTTAAATAGTCTGCAAATGGAGCTTGCCTAAATGACCCTTTTTTCTTTACTTTTTTTTCTATTTTTACTTTTTATTTATTTATTT
>RJWJ010028213.1:0-21608 GCA_004363605.1 Indri indri | reverse complement strand
AAAAACTGATTTTCCAAGGGAAATACTAAATATCCACAACACAGAATAAGAATAAAGATAACAAATGCCAAACATTTGACTACAACAAACTGTGAAATTAGTTTTCCTCTGCCTAATGGAGAACAAACAATGGCTTTCCATGTTTATTACTTATCAAGCACATTCCTTGGGGAATAATTTATTCCCACAAAAGCTGTGAATGACCATTTTGTATTAGGTTTATTTAACCAGAAAGGCAGAATTTCTAACTTTCATACTTTTAATTCCATAATAATGTGTGGTCTTTTACAAATGCAGATGATAAAGTAGGCGTTAGCAGTATTTTCTAGGGCAATGAAACTGAGAGTGCAGGCTGCAGACCAGGGCTGCTCTGCAAGTTACTTGTTACCAGAATATAGTAAGTACAATTACAAGTTTAAAAGCTTTTAAAGCAATGTGACATTATCATGACAGCTAAACCTGTGGTCAGTGAACTCTTCTAATTGAGTAGGTTCTAGACCAATTCAGGTGCTGTAGAACTTGTATGACAAGTTCCATACAGCAGGGGCTACATACTAATCATACACAGTTGGAACATGTATTGGTCTGTGACAGGAAAGGAAAAAAAAAAACTCATATCATAGATAATTTGAGAAGCACTGATATACTAGGAACAGCATGGAGTTTGAAGCCAGAGGGACCTTGGTTCAAATCTAATACTACATTTCTTATCCCATGTGATTCTGGTAACATCGCTTAAATTGGAAAAATGGAGATGGTAATTCTTATCTCGGAGGGTCACTGAGAAACTTAAATGGAATACCTTGACTGTAAATAACACAGTTGCTCACTAGTGCTTCATATTAGACTAATTTCAGTTCCTATACTTTCTTTCCCACTGAGAAAGACACCACCACCCTACTCAGGATGACTAAATGTACCCTTTAGGAATAATAAACACGAGCTCTAATGGAGTCAGTAAGGTACAATAGTCAGTAACTCTAGAATAAAATTCTCTGGATAAAAATAGAGAAACCACAACACACTGTGTGTGTGTGTGTGTGTGTGTGTGCGCGTGCGTGTATGCCTATATGTATATATTTAACACTTAAATGATCTTTTTGTCAGAGTTTAATAAATGCCTCACCAAGCAGATCTTCTTAAGTCCTTCCTAACATGTTTCTATGAATTTTATTTTTACTTCCAATCAAACTTTAAGCATTTAGTAAAGGTATAATGTCCCTTGCTCCAGTCCATTACTTACTTCGTGTGAAAACCTGAATACAATTCAAACCTACTCAGATTGATTAAAGACTAACAAGATGGCCCACATTTTCCATAAATTTCTAGGTGTTTCTGAATACAGACCTTACCGTTCACATACTTAGTTGTGTATTGTAGGATGCTCCTTGCTTCTACTGTGTGGACATACATCTAAAAGTAACTGATTGGGACCATGAAATACAGTGACAAACTATATCAACTTGCAGGTAGCAGTATAAAGACATCTGCACCCGAATGTTTATGGCAGCACAATTCACTATTGCAAGGATGTGGAAACAACCCAAGTGCCCGTCAATTCATGAATAGATTATTAAAATTTGGTATATGTATACAATGGAATATTACTCAATCATAAGAAACGACAGTGATCTAGCACCTCTTATATTTTCCTGGATTAAATTTAAGCCCATTATCCAAAGTGAGGTATCACAAGATCAGAAGAGTGGGCTCCACTTGTACTTGCCATCAAATTGGTACTAACTGATGAACACGAGGGTGCTCATATGGCAGAAATACTCTCTAGGGATTAGGGGGATGGGGGGGCAAGCCTGCAACTAAAGGCCACGGTGAGCATTGTAGAGGGCAAGGACAGGCCTCTAACCCTCGTTTGGGTGAGGCAAGACGTAAAGTGTAACCATGATGTTTTTATCCTCATAACACCCTGAAATAAAAAAAAATAAAATAACTAAAAAAAAAAAGAAGTTGAAAGATTTACGGAGAGATTTGTCTTGAAAGAGAATTCATAGACACAATCTGCTTCTTGTAAGCCAACAAAAAGGAAACTAGAGAAATGAGTCTTCACCCCTCACTCTCATCCCTCCTTCTAACTTCCTTTTGGAGCTTTCAGTTGTGTCAATCCAACTGGAAGCCAAAGGCCAAGGAAGCCTATCGAGAGAAGCCACTGGGGGCAGAGTAAGGATATGGAGATACACAAAGAAGCCATCTGGCATAGCATATGTGCACACACATTCACACCTATTTGAGAAAGAGAGAGACATCTGCCTATCTTCATTATATTTACCAAAATACCAAACTGTGATTATCTAGTAAAGTCAGATTTGCAATGAATTTTATTTTCTTTATGCCTTTCAGAGTAGTTAATTTTTTGTTATTACTATGCACATTTTTTTTAAAAATTTAATAACAGCAAAAAAAGCTATTTTCATTGTAAGAACAACAACATAAAATTGCTGGTAGTCCACAAGAAAAGCATAGATGAAAGAAGGCAATCTAAAGCTAGGAACAGGGTGTCCTCAACCCCATTTAAGCCTACTCAACTGTCAGTAGCTCATGCAGTCTCTATCACTTTGTAGCAAAAGAAACCAAACAAAGAAAAAGCTTAGAGTTAAGACGTATGTTGTGAAAAACTTCCCCAAATGCTGCAGAATCAGAAGGGATGAGAATTAAAGACTCAAAAGCTATTTCGACTTAACCTCATGTTGTGAGTCAGAATACTGAGTACATCGGAACTCTGTTTTCTCCAAATGGATAGAAATGATTCACTACCATGATATAGAAAGGTCATGGATCCCAGGACAAAACAGAGCTGGGAATCAGGTCAAAGACAAAAAAACTGCATTTGTATTAATAATGCTCGATATGAAGTGCCTCTGAATAAAGGCTGCTATGAATTTCTGATTTGTTTTCCAAGAAAATGTGCGTGTGTGTGTGTGTAGCAATGATAAAGCAGAGATGTGAAGTGTTTAAATCTCAGCTTAAATATCCACTTATATCCATGACCTTGAAAGTCCATCACACATCCATAGAACAGTATAACCAACTGCATGAGAAATATTTGCTACGTGAATTAATTTAAGGAACTCTACCTTGTTAATTTGCATTAAATCCTACTGATATGGCTCTGACTTTGTTCAATAATTCATGCCTGTGTTTTGTTCCTAAATTCAGGTCTTCACTTTATATCCGGTTTATAGAATCCATGTCCCTATCCTGACTACCCCCTAAACACATGCTAAGCCCTTTCTAAGAACATCCAAATGTCCACAAAATTGGAATTTTCCTTTTTTTCAGTCTCTCTTCCACAGAGACTGAAACACTTTTCTGGATATTTAGACAAATAGCTACTACCTTTTTCTAAATCTTTTTGAAAATAAATACTTGTCTTTCTACATATGGCATGCTTACTATCACCTCTCATCACATGCTAATTTTTTTTTGGTTTGCATAAATTTATTAAAATTGAAAGATGTTTAATTTTCTACCCCCGGAGTATCCATCCAGCTGCCTTTCAAAGGGTAACATACATTCATGTTTGTTGTGATCCTAAATGCCCTTGAAGTTTTCAGAATAATTTTTGAGGGGCCTCCATGACACCAGCTGCATGCTCACATTAATACCTGGCCTATTTCAACCCTGAAAACCAGCAATGTGTACTGATTAACTGCAGATCTCTAGGGCTAGAGTGTGCAGCTCAGACATCCAGCCCCACATTACTAACTTCTATGTGCTGGTGACATGAATTTGGTTACGTCAATTCATGTGAGGAACATATTGGCACTGGTTCATAGAAGCATTAAAATAATAATTTTTTTCTTGGAACACCCTATGGTTATTGTTGTGCCCACAGCTTTACTCTCTACCAATGTACCTGGGAATACTTGGAAATCACTGGAATTAATTCAGTGGGTATAATGATTGTTTAGGTATCATTCTCTTCACATATAACCTTTCTCACCACCTTCCAAGGCTGTCCTCACATTTTTGTAATGCTTCTCATCTTAGCTAATGGCATTTACTATAAATTGCTCAATCATAGAAACATAATTTTAAAAAAATATATACAATTCATCATTAATGTTTATCATACTCTTACTGCTGCCAAGTGTTTTTGTTGCCTGTAATGGACCCAGGCTTTGTAATAGGAGCTTCATGTATCTTGTTTAGTCACAGTTTATTTAATCATAACTTTCAATGCATGTTTACCGTCAGCTTTTTAAGACTTGTTATTACTGGTTTTCACCATGGTTCTCTTAAACATTTCCAATTTGAGGCTAAGGGATGCTTTTATTCTGGCTTGCCTCGGCAACTTTTGTTATCAAAACATTTCTTCAGAGTCAGCATTTCTGAATCACTTTTCACTGTGTTCAGTGATCAAGAGCCTTTTAAGTGGAACAGTCGGCATAATCATTCTAGCAAAAAGCACATTTCTGGGTCATAAGTGACCCTAAAACATTTATAAGTTGAAGAGACCCACTTGGAGGGAAAGACAATCTAATGCAGTTTTTCATGTAACCAAATGGAAACTGTTCTATATTATTGTAGTTTATGTTTCCTCAGGCATCCTCAACCTGGGGTTAATAATGTTTTCATTGAGAGACAAAGTTTGCCTTCACCTGTCCATAAACACCAGTTCCCTACAAGGCATCTCTTCTTCCCCCTTTTATTCAGTCACTATTGGCAGCTCCTGGAGGGTCATCCTTGCAAGTGCATTTCTAACTACTCTAAATAATCTGCACATGGCAGTATCAGGGAGCTCTTGTAGATTCTGCTAAGCTCTGCCCTGCTACTAGCTATGGCCATTTTGCCAGGTATCATAGACCCTTGTAGTAGGTGTTAGTTTCCACTGAGTACTGTTGACTTTGCTAGGTACTCACAAAATACTTTCTCTTTGGGGACTGTATGTGTTTCCTAGAGCTGCCATAACAAAGCACTCTAGACTGGGGTGCCTTAAAACCAGCAATTTATTCTCTTATAGTTCTGGAGGGTAGAAGGATGAAATCAAGGCATTGGCACAATTGCACTCTCTCTGAGGGCTTGGGGCAATCCTTTCATACATCTTTCTAGCTTTGCTTAGTTGCTGCCATTCTTTGGCATCCCTTAGCTTGTAAGATGCATCACTTCAATCTTCACATAGCTTTCTCGTATTTATGCATCTGTGCCATGTCTCCTTCTTCTTGTAAGGACACCAATCATTGGGTTCTTGTCCACCCTAATCCAATATGACCTTAACTTGACTACATCTGCAAAGACCCTATTTCCAAATAAGGTCACCTTTACAGTTATTGAGGGTGAGGACTCGGACATATCTTTTAGGGGTCCCAGTACAAGGACCATGGAATCTTAAGCAACCGTTTCTTGAGGGCCTACTCTGTGCCTGACACTCTTAGCTCTCCTACTGGGAATTGTCATTGCCCCTCTTATTCTCATTTACCCCTCCCCGCCAAGTGCTACAGCCCCTCTGCCAACTCTCTGGGGAGCAACTAGATCACTAATATGTGGATGCCTTTCAGATTCCAGGACTGCATGAGGTCACAGCAAAAGGACAAAACTGTGTCTCTCTCTTTTATAATCATTGCTGTTTGTGCCCAAGAATCTTACGGAGTTTTTTCCTAACCTGGCTACTTTCGTTATTATCTCTAGTCTTTATTCACCTGAGGGAATGAAAGGGACTGAATTGGTGGGGGCTGGACCAAGAACAAAGTTAAATCAAAGACCTGGGATATATTCAGTAGAAAAAAAACCACACACAAGTAAACAACAGAAAAGCATTCTTTGACCCTATGGTTTTAAAACTGGCTCCAAATTCTCTTCCCAGGATCTTTTCTTGGAAAATGTTTCTGTAAAGAGTCTCAGTTTCTCTTTCAAATTGACTCTGGGTTGTGCTGTTCCTATACTCAATCACTATATAATTCATAACACTAAGCCTTCTGAACAATCAGATTCACCTCAAACTATCAACACAATCTCTAGTTTTAAGTGCCGATGCAGTTCAATATCAAGAAAACACCTAATGTTGTATTTTGAAAATGCAAGCCCAGTTTCACACGGTACTCAAATATTAACATGTCAGCTTCTAAAAGGGACTGAAAATGATAATGATTATTGAGAGCTTACTGTTTACTAAATGCTATAATGAGTTCATTATGCACATTATCTTATTAGATCCTAATGTAGATACATATATACACACACAAATGTGACAAATGTGTGTATATATGTATCTACATGAATGATAAGTAGTATTGTCATGTCCTTCGCACAGATTAGGAAACTGATGGAACTGCCATGAAAAAAAATTAGATAAATTGCCCAAGGTCACATAGCTAGAACCCTGACCTATCCTGTTGGCTCTTAACACTTTTTGCATTTTGCTCTGCCATTATCATTCATGTAGCACAGTCCATAGGGTACTCAAGACTATATGCTATAAATATCTTATATGGTTTTTATTCTTTAAAGTTGATTGACAATCAGTAGAGAAAATATCCATTTCATTCCTTAAGATGCTATGTATGGAAATAAAACAGACTGGGAAAACTAGTGCTGGCAAGCAGCAAGGGTTCCACATTCATGTTTACTACTAAAGTTAAAGGCACATCATCCTAGAATGTGTCACTTTCATAATCAGCAGTTGAATTGTTTTACACACAAATTGCATCTCCTAATATAATGTATACATTGTTATCCTCACAACTATGGTTTGTGCTCTGTTGACTCCCCCATCTGGGGCTGTATGCAAATAAATTTTATATATGCACACATAAATTTCCCAAACTCAGATACGATTTATTGGTATTAGCATGTGCTTTCACCCTCCAATATACTGAAAGAGACAATTTATGTTGGATACTTTGTAAAAAGAGAATTAGATATAGATTCAGTGCTAGAAATGTCTCTGGAGGGTAACATATTCCCTCGTTCTGTGTCTTCTTTTTCCTCTTTAATTTTTCTAAATGTGTCAAATGAGACTAAAGTATAACACTGGGCAGCTTTATTTGTTTGACATAATTACTAATTTGGTAGCAGTCTCTTTTATTCATGACTGCTGATTTTTTTTTCTTTTTTTCTATTGTCTGCCATTTTGAGCTAACATCATTTATCTCAGGCAGCAGCTAGAAGAAAGCACGTGTCCTCAGTCTCCAAATGAATGCCCCTCCCCCCTGGTTGGCTGTCATATAAGGAGCCCTGCCTTCAACAAATGCATTGTGTGGCAGTGATCCATGGTAGTCCCTTTGAATAGTTTCTATTATCATTCATCCATTCAGCACCAGCTACACCTTAGGCACTGGACATTGATTATGTGTCAGGCACTCTGGCAAATATTAATATTAGATGATATTTAGGTGATTCTAAATCACTCAGAACAGTGGACTTTTCAGTTCTTACTGTGTAACTGAGGCTTGAGCTCAATCAGAAAAGAGATATTTCTAAGGTGGAGGTTAATCTTTGGGTAAAATATACATGTTTGCCTCAAGTAATGAGTATTTGACAGTGGATAGGTCATTTCACGCCCTCTTGGGATCCACTTTTTTTATTTATAAAATAAGATTAATACATGATCTCTGAAGCTCCTTCCAATTCTAGCATTCTCTGATTCAAATGAATCAATAGTTCACATAATTATATCAATCTCCTTATGTTTATAATTTTCTGTGTAAAATTGTTTTTTAATTTTTAAAAATATAGTCCAATTATTATTGTGGAAATTTTAAACATTACTAATGCCTACAAAAAGGTAAAATAGCTGTTAACCCTATTAATACATTCCAGAGATAAGTAGTCAACATTTTAGCATTTTGCTTCTCCCTATAATTTTATAGGACATTATATTTTATAATACAGTTTTATAATAAAATACATTTTGAGGGGCTGTATAAATCTCTCTCTCTGGTCCCCACATTTGTGTAATGGTTTTTAAGTTGTTTTCTGCATATTTTTAGAGATTCTTTGGCTTATTTCCAGGTTCTGCCATCGGGTGGGAAGAGTGGAAGGGAAAACACAAGGAGTCAGATCTCAGAGTGAATGCAATCTTCCCACTAGTTTCCAGGGAAGTCTGGAACACAGAGTTATATGAGCAATAAATGCAAACTTAAAGATGATCAGGATTACTTCCATACTACTGCCTGGGGATCATCAGAAAAAGACCATTTCACTTGTGTACTGTGAAAATTGTGTACACCATGAGAAAATTGACAGGAAATATCTTGGGAAAAAATTTTCTTATTGAGCTGATTTGCATACTTACTGATTCTGGCTGTCTGGGTTGATCAGGAGTCAGGGAAGCACCATTTATGCAACAGTGACTTCTAGGAAAATGATTCACAGTGAAAATAAATGAAAGTCTGTGTTCAAGCCAAGAGAAACATTTGCTCAGCTGGAAAGTCAGCCAAGTGGAATATAACCCCCATCACCTCAGAATTCTGTCCTCCAGTCATCTTGTATTTAATTATGTGATAACGGTGGGGATGTTAATGCATACTCAGCTTTGGTACAACTGTAGAATTTTGTAACCTTTCCTGAACTTAGGAAATTCTTCCTGCTCTTGGTAAGCACTCTTTCTTTATTTTGTGGAGTGTCACTGTTCTGTATTTTTATTGTTTTTAACTTGCCCTTCCTACATCATCACCCATGAACAAAATACAAATGTAAAGTGTACAGACAGGCATTCTCTCTTAGGGTGGTATACAATGGTAACAGAAGATGTTCTGAGGGATGCAAAGGGATAGAAAACTCCTTAGTAAACATTCCTTTGGCTTTGGCTTTACCTTCTGGTCAAATAGAATGCCGCCAATTTCTTATATTGAGCCAGATGTCTTAGATTTGTCATTAAGTATGGGTGAGAATTCTCTCTCTCTCTCTCCCTCCCTCTCACTCTCTCTCCCTCCATCTATCTCTGTCATGACCTAATGAACTCTAGACCTGTGAGCAACATCACTGCAATCCCTATCCAAAGATGAATACAAATCAGTCCTCTTAAGAATGTACAAAACAAACAAGCAAACAAATAATAATGCATTGTTTGTAGTACTGGATAATTCCCTGAATCATTCCCTTTTCAACCCATCATCACTTGCCTTCATCCTTCACCACTCCACTGAAGCTGTTCTTTTTGAAGATCCAAAGGTCTCTTCTCAATCTTTGGTCTGCTAGACTTCTTTATGATATTTGAAATGGATGGTCACTTCCTTCTTTAATCACTCTTTCCTTAAGTTCTGGGATGCTGGCCCATTCAAGACTCCTCTGATCAGTCAGGAAGTTCCTTAGTCCCTTGCTTCCTGTTTCTATAACTAAATCATTCAATAAATTTTGGTGGATGCTAGGATATTGTTGAGAAAGTTGTTAAAATTGATATGGCCATAATATCTGCTCCATAATTTCAGAAGGATAAGTCAATATTTATATGAGCTAAATTTTTACCAGTAGTGGATGAACAACTCTGAACTATTCATCTTAATACATTTACATTTAATTATAAAAATCTAATCGTAGTCTACAGTGTATCCTAAAATCTTAAATAGAATTAAAGTTTCCTTAAGGCTCTGCCTCTAGATCTATTTTCTTCTTACTCTATATTATCTCCTCTGTTGCCATAATAGCTTCAACTAGAAGTTCTATACTTAAACAATTCCAAAATCTAGAACCTTTATGTTAACTTCTTATTGTCTGATATTTTAATATTCTATAACTATTCTTTTTTTAATTTCAAAGTATTAAGGAGAAACAAGTATTTCAGTTACATGTATCAACTTGTAATGCTTGAGTTATGACTATAAGTGTGCCAATCATACAAATAGCACTCATTGTACCCATTAGGTAGATCTTTACCTCTCTCCTCCTCCCTCCTCGCCCCTGCTTGATTTCCACTAAGTTTTACACTCCTCTGTGCACATGTGTGTTCAATGGTTAGTTCCATTTTAATAGCGAGTACATGTGGTGTTTATTTTTCCATTCTTGTGATACTTTGCTTAGGATAATGATTTCCAGTTCTATCCAGATTGTTGCAAAAGGCATTAATTCATCCTTTTTTATGGCTGAGTAGCACTCCTTGGTATATAAACACAACATTCTGTTAATCCATTCATGAATCGATGGGCACTTGGGTTGATTCCAGATCTTTGCAATTGTGAATTGCAATAATATTCGAGTGCAGTGTCTTTTTGATAAAATGATTTTTTTTTTCCTTTAGATAGAAACCCAGTAGAGGGATTGCTTGATCGAATGGTAGGTCTACTTTTAGTTCTTTGAGGAATCTCCATACTGTTTTCCATAGAAGTTGTGCTAATTCGCAGTCCCACCAACAGTGTATAATAGTTCCTTTTTCTCTTCATATATGCCAACATCTGTTGTTTTCGGACTTTTTAATAAAAGCCATTCTAACAGGGGTAAGGTGATATTTCATTGTGGTTTTAATTTGCAGTTCCCTGATGATTAGAGACATTGAATATATTTTCACATGTTTGTTAGCCATTTCTCTATCTTCTTTTGAAAAGCTTCTGTTCATGTCTTTTCTTTTGCCTGGTTTTTAATGGGTTGTTCTTCTCTTGCTGATTTCCTTGAGTTCTTTGTAGATTCTGGATGTTAGCCCTTTATTGGATGTATAGCTTGTGAATATTTTCTCCCATCCTGTAAGTTGTCTATTTGCTCTGTTGAGTATTTCTTTAGCTGAGCAGAAACTTATTAGTTTAATCAAATCCCATTTATTTATTTTTGTTGGTACTGTGATTGCCATTGGGGTCTTAGTCATAAATTCTTTGCCTAGGCCAATATCTAGAAGACTTTTTCTGACATTTTCCTCTAGAATTCTTATGGTTTCATGCCTTATATTTGAGTCTTTTATCTATGTTGAATAAATTTTTATGAGTGGTGAGAGATAGTGTTCCTGTTTCATTCTTCTGCGTATGGCTATCCAGTTTATCCAGGATCATTTTATTGAATAGGGTTTCATTTCCCCAGCATACATTGTCGTCTGCTTTGTCAAAGATCAGTTGGCTATAGGCAGATGGTTTTATATCTGGATTCTCTAATCTGCTCCATTGGTCTCTTGTCTCTATTTTTGTAAAAATACCATGTTGTTTTGGTTATGATGGCATTTAGCATAGTTTGAATTCTGTTAATTTGATCCCTCTGGATTTGTTCTTTTTGCTTATGATTTCTTTGGCTATTTCACCTCTGTTCTGGTTCCAAAAGAAGCATAGAGTTAATTTTTCTAGATCTGTGAAATATGATGTTGGTATTTTAATGAGGTTTGCACTGAATCTGTAAATCACTTTGGGTAGTATGGACATTTTAACAATGTTGATTCTACTTATCCATGAGCAAGATATGTTTTTCCATTTGTTTGTGTCCTCTGCAGTTTCTTTCCTCAGTGTTTCATAGTTCTGCTTGTAGAGATCTTTCACCTTTTTGTTTAAGTATATTCCCAGGTATTTTATTTTCTTTGTGGCTATTGTGAATGGTATTGAGACTTTGATTTGACTCTCAGCTTGTCTGTTACTGGAATATAGAAATGCTACTGATGTATGTATATTTATTTTGTAACCTGAGACTTTGCTGAATTTATTTATTGATTTAAGGAGGCTAACAGCAGACTTCTTAGTGGAAACCTACAGGCCAAAAGGGAGTGGGGCCCCAACTCAATATTCTTAAACAGAAAAAATGCCAACCTAGAATCTTATAGCCTGCAAAACTGAGGTTCACAATCGAGGGAGAAATTAAGTCTTTCCCAGACAAGCAAACACCAAGGAAATTTGTCATGAGCAGACCTGCTCTGCAGGAAATGCTCAGAACCTCATTATATGTGAATCAGAACAATAGATACCCACCAATGTAAAATCACTGAAAAATACTAAAACTCACAACTCTTATAAAACAATAGCAGAAGAGAGAAAACAAAGCAACAAGGTACTACCCAACATGATGAACAGAACAGCATCCCACATATCAATTCTATCTTGTAATGTTAGCAGTTTATATTCACCACTCAAAAAACATAAGCTGACTGAATGTATGAAAAAACACAACCCAGTATCTGTTGTGTTCAGAAAACACATCTAAAACACAAGGACACACACAGATTCAACATGAAAGGATGGGAAAAAAATATTCCACATAAACAGAAACCAGAAGAGAGCAGGCGTAGGCATTTTCATATCAGATAAAATTGACTAAATCAAAAAAGGTATAGAAAGACAAAGAGGTCATTATATAATGTTAAAGGGAGCAATTCAACAAGAAGAAATAACAATCCTAAGTATATATGCACCTAACACAGCAGTTCCCAGATATATAAAGCAGATTCTACTAGAGCTAAGCAAATAAGTAGTTAGGAGCATCGTATTTGCTGGGGACTTTAATATCCCACTGTCAGAACTGGATAAACCATTAAAGCAGAAAATAAATAAACACTGGACCTAAACCAGACTCTAAATCAAATAGGCCTAACAGACATTTACAGAACGTTCTACCCCCAAACTACTGAATATACGTTCTTCTCAGTAGTACATGGGACACTCTCCATGATTGATCATATCTTAGGCTACAAAACAGGACCCAAGAAATTCAAAAAAATCAGAATGATACCATGTATCTTCTCAGACCACTGTGGAATAAAACTAGAAATCGATCACAAGAGAAACATTCAAAACTGTGCAAAGTCATGGAAATGAACCAACCTGCTGCTGAACAACTATTGGATTAAAAATGAAGTTAAGATGGAATTCAAAAGGTTCTTTGAACTGAATGAAAATGGAGACACAAGCTATCAAAATCTTCGGGACTAAGCAAAAGCATTACTCAGGGGAAAATTCATAGCCTTATATGCCTGCATCACTAGTAAAACAAATTCAACAGCACATCAAAAAAATAATCCACCATGACCAAGTGAGCTTCATCCCAGGGATGCAAGGATGGTTCAACATACATAAATCAATAAATGTGACTCACCAAGATAATAAAAAACAAAGACCACATGATCATCTCAATAGATGCAGGAAAAACATTCAGCAAAATTCAGTATCTTTTCATGATTAAAACCCTCAACAAACTAAGCATAGAAGGAATATATCTCAGAATTATAAAAGCCACTTTCATAATTTCATAATTTTTATAAAAGCCAGAATTATAAAAGCCCACAGCCAACATCATGCTGAATGAGGAAAATTTGACAACATTCACCCTAAGAACTAGAAGAAGACAAGGTGCCCACTGTCACCACTTCTATTCAACATAGCACTGGCCCCAGCCAGAGCAATCAGACAAGAAAAGAAATAAAGGGTATCCAAATCAGGAAAGAGGAGGTCAAACTATTGCTTTTTCCCAAGGACATGATCCCATATCTAGAAAACCCCATTGATTCCATCAAGAGACTCCTGATATTGATAAATGAATTCAGCAAACTCTCAGGTACAAAATCAATGTATGTAAATCTGTAGCATTTCTGTATACTAATAACAGTCAAGCTGAGAGTCAAATCAAAGACTCAATACCATTCACAATAGCTACAAAGAAAATAAAATACCTAGGAATATATTTAACCAAGGAGGTGAAAGATCTCTAAAAGGAAAACTATGAAACACTGAGGAAAGAAAATGCAGATGGCAAAATGGAAAAATATATCATGCTCATAGATCAGTAGAATCAACATTATTTAAATGTCCTTATTACCCAGAGCAATTTACAAATTCAATGCAATCCCCATCAAAATGCCAATGTCATATTTCATAGATCTAGTAAAAATAATTCTACTCTTTGTTTGGAACTTGGAATGAGTCTAAATAGCCAAAGCGATCTTAGTAAGAAGAACAAATCTGGAGGCATCACATTATCAGACTTTAAACTATTCTGCAAGGCTATAGTCACCAAAGCAGCATGGTGTTGATTCAATAGTAGAGACAAAACTATTCTGCAAGGCTATAGTCACCAAAGCAGCATGGTGTTGATTCAATAGTAGAGACATGAATCAATGGAACACAATATTTTTTGAATTTGAGGTCCTCATTTTAAAATACTGGCTGATTATGTGATGAGGATAAGTACATGACTGCTCCATTAGTGCACCAGAATCACTCTGTAGAAAATGGGTCTATACTTACCTCCTAATGTTTTTATAATGAATGTATGAGATAATTCCTCTGATGCACAAAAAACTATGCCAGGCACCTGTCATTAGCATTTCATTTACATTATTCATAATTAATTAATATGGACTGGTGATTTTCTATTCTCCTAAAATGTAGCCAGCCATCTTTTTAGCAACAGTTGGAAATAAGACACAGAGACTGCTTTTATTTTATTCCACCTTGAGTGTTCATATCTTCCAAGATAGTTTATCACCATTACAACCAAATGTAGGTTCAGAGATACTCTTGGGAGCCTAGTTTACATAAAACACAGTCTCTGGCCTGTAACTCCTCACCCAGTGCCTTTTTTTGTGGTCTGTTTCAATCATGTCCTTGTTATTAAATGTCTCTCACCTATTTACAATTTACTGGGCTTTTTCATCTCATAATTTATGAACAGACAGATGTTTTATCTCCCAGTAAATAAGGGCCAGTCAAGACCTCTGGCTAATTCATCTATTATCAAAACAGCGTTGGACAGTCTTTTTACCTGGTTTTTATGTGACTGCTATGTTCAATCTTTCTTGATCTTAGTATAAGTTCTATTTTATTCAAGGCCATTTGACTTCTTTACAATTGCATGCATTTATCTATGTCAATTTATATAGATTAAAATGCTAGACTATACTTCATAGACAAAAATATACAGCATTTAGTAAAATAAATATTACTCTGCTATTATTATACTCCTACAATTTCATTCAGCACACACATCTCCCATATTCCTTGTTTGACCTTTTTCCTCCCAGTTACATGGTTTTGAAATTTTTAGTGTCATTGCAGACTCCAATGCTCTATCACTCCCTAAATTTAGTTGTAACATAGAACTCTGTTAACTCCATCACATCTTTTTCTTTCCCAAAGCCATTGTCTGAGAGCAGTTCCTTATCATCGCTCTTCTTGATTCGTGAAATAATGTCTGAAATGTTTCTCACAATCTTTCTTTCTCCCATCATTCATAACTCCCCTAGAGTTACCATTCTGTAATATAAGGAGAATTTATATTTAGTTGTGTCACAGGTATCAAGAGACAAAACAGTATTTTTCTTAGATATTGATTGAAGAATAGTCTCAGATTTGTGAGGTCTCCAAAAGCCTCCACAATCTTCCTAATTACAATTACATCCATATCCAAACTTACATCTTTCTGTAGTAACTATTTCATTAATATTCCATACTTCTGCTCATTCTATTCTCTCTGCTTAGGATGTTCTTCACAAGGTCCCAGTTATTCTTGAAGGTCTAGCTCAAATGTGATCCTTTTCCTCATGCCGTCTTCCATGACTAAAACAAAGCAGAATTATATGTTTCTTACTTTTGCTCATGTAGCACTTTACCTATGTCTCTATTACTGAAATTTTGTACAGTAAAACATGTAAATATATGACTTCTTAACTGGGTTGAAACAAACTTAATTGTTGCATCCTCCACAGTGCCTTGAGCAGTAGAAGTACACAGTATATATCTGCAGAATTCATTAAATGATATCACTTGCATAGTGCTCTTTTAAATGGTGTAGGTAATAAATCTACATGACACTGACTAATTTTGTATCTCCCTCAGGATTTTCTTTTGTGTAGTAAAGCTGGATAAATTTTACATTCCTTGTTCTTAGGGTTGTTTATCATAAACATTACTCGATCTAAAAGCATAAACTTACTTTCTTATTCTCATCTATAAAATGGGGATATATTGGTACCTACCTGATAGGATTGTTGTGAAGCCTAATTCAGTCGATACATATGAGATACATTGTCTGGTATACAGTGTTTCATATTAGTTATCAGTTATTAATGTTGAAATTTAAATATAAAATACTTTGGTGACAATATCCAAGTTATTTTTCTAACTTTCATATTAGATAGGAATATGCCAATTGAGATTAATAAATCAACATTAGTTATTCCATGATATAGCAAGGTAAGTACTGAAACATGGATTGAACTGTAACATTTTCCAAACCTCACAATAGAAAATAATTATATTGAAAATAATAATAACAATGACAATATGTACCAGGAATCTATACATTTTCTTATTGTATTCAAAACAAACCTTAATAAAAATGCTGTTATTATTCTTGTATCCATTTTGCAGATGAGAAGGGTGAATGACTGATCCAGGATTACAAAGTTTATAAATGTGGGAAGGGATACTTGAACCCGGATCTGTCCAGCTCAACAAAACATTCATTTAATAACTATGTGTAATTTATTTCCATAAAGTATCTAATTTTTTATGTCTTTGTTCTTACTATTCACTCTCTCCAGCATACTTTCTTCTGATCATTATATATACAGCTAATACTTATTTGAAGGTCATGGTAAATGAGACTTGGCATATGAAAATTCCCTTAACCCCCTATAAAAGTAAATATTTTTTATCCCAGAAATTTGATACTAGTTTTCCTTTACCTTTTATGGCACTTACCAGTTTTTACCTTAAGTTGAAATTACTAATATGTGTTTTTCCTGTCCATCTAATCTCTAAGTTGCTTGAGAAAAAATATCTATATTCTGTCCAGTTTTGAACACATCAACATAGCACACTTTATTATACACAGTAGGTGCAAAACATTTTAGTTTTTCTATTTTTTGCTTCTCATGTCAATTTCATGACATGTGTATGATAGGTGTTGAATTTCTTATTTTACAGATGAGAAAAAATGGTGTTCTGAGCAGTTATTTTCATTATATAGCAGTGTACATATAGATGTGGTCATGGGCCTAAATGTTTTGGAGGACAGTTAAATACTAAACAGTTTTTGAAGAACTCCTATTTTCTTTTAATGTGCATGACTATCTTAATGATCAGTGCTAAGAAATCTCATGAAATTTAGTTTCTGGAAATTTTGGTTCCAGCATATTGAGAGGTTACTGTTGTGGATGCTACTGAGAAATGAGTTTGAATTCCTAGTGGAAACAATGCAACTTTTCTATTTTAGAGTTTTATACATTACAAATACATATTAAGAGGCAATCATTAAGAGGCAATCATTAAGGGGTTGATTATTTTATCATTGGCCTGATTTTCTGGACCAACATTTCTTAAATAAAGAATATTAAGCCACCAAATTGAATCAGCAAACTTAAAAGGCATCAAGGGTCCCCTGCAGTTATGCCCTGCATTCATTGGTTTCTTCCACATTTATAATTTTCAAGGCTTAAATAATCTGTTTGACAGCTTTCTTCAGCCATTCAAATTACTTTCTAACTTCCTGAGTTTAAAAGATCTATAGAGGGTTCCTGCTATATGCCCAAACGCATTTCTTGCTGAAGTGGCTGCAACCTTAAAGTCTATTCTACAGGACTGGTTTTGAATAATGGAAACACAATTATCACAAAACTTTCATGGATTTGCTGTTCAAATTCACTTAAATTAGAAATCTTTTAAGCCACTTATTTCTCAATAAGACAATACTCCATTTTTAAAATTAGGAAAAAGTTATTGCAGAAGTCTTAATTAATGGTGCAACTTCTACAGTTGAAATAAAACACCAGGAAATAGTCTCATCCCACATACGACATTATTATTCAACTCTTTGTGCTACTCATTGTAGTCATTTCATGTTCTCTTTTAACATTCTTTCTCCTGTTGTGAAAATATTGGTCTTAAACCAAATGTAACAGAGAAGCATCCCTTCTTGTTTAAAAACATGAGGATATTATAAAAAACATCTTCCCTCCTAATGCTAGCAACATTAATTATTTACCTCTAATGCCATTAACATTGTAACATGCTTATATAAAAAAGAGCTAATATGTTTCACTTGGTAAATTATAATCTTGTCAGCATGATTACAATGAATACATTTGCAAATTAATCTAGAATATGAAAACACAAGACAATTAATTAAAGTCCATATTCAGACTGGGGATGGTTTATGAAACCGTCTTCCATGTGGAATAGTTTTGACTTTATGGGACTATATGTAGACAGTTTTGTCAGTGGATTCAGATTTTACCATATAGCACTGTGAAAATTTCAGATTTTCTTGGTGATTTCAAAGATAAAATAGAATGAACAAAAACCTAAAAAACAGCAAGTATATCCTGCAAAAATTTTGTTTAAAATGCAATGTATATGGCAGTGCATTTGTAAAAACAATTGGGAAAGCTTTCATTTTTAATTGCTATCTGCTCATCATTATTATCATCATCTGAGAATAAATGAGCACCTGCTGGGTATTATTTTAAGCCAAAGATGGTAGTAAAGAAAGGACAGCAACTCATTTGAGAAGCTTAAATTAATATAAATAAATAAATAGAATTTCATACATATTAGGACAAAAATTCAAACAAAACCACAGATAGAAATGTTACACATTTTTAAAGGAGCTTAGCGAGACATTTGATTGAAAAGAATAAATTTTTGGAAGAAGTTTCTTTCAGTACCTTACTTAATTTTTCAGTTTAGGATTCCAGAAAACATTCATTTATTCTTTACTATTTCTAACCTTCGATGGACAGTAATTCAGTTATTTTAAGGTTAGACATATTTGCTGATTTATTTCCTTTTGCTCAGGTTTGGTATGTTTTCTTTCCAAAGTTTTTTATGCTCCTTAGCAGAACTCAAGGTAATTCAAAGTTTAATATTTTGTAGGATTTGAGATTTTAAACACATCATTGTATCAATGACTGGTATACTTATGTCTCTGTGTGAAGTTAATACCCTGAAGTATTTATATACGACCATTAGCCATGCATCAATTAACACGTGGATTTAAATATGAGTTTTAACCTCTGATTATTTTTATAAAGTTCATTTGCATTAGCTGTGATTAATTATGTGGCCACTAACAAATCTACTAAGGATGTTGATTTACAGCTTTTCAGCTTAACAGTTTAGTTACAATCAAAACAAAATGATAAATCAAGTTTATGTTCCCCAAATCCAGTTGTTACGAATGCTGGGATGTTCTATTTTTCTCCTTATTATGTGAGCATATGCTTTTTCCTTCTTGATAAATTTAGTGGGTTGAAATACATCTTAATAAATCATGTTTCTGAACTCTGAAATTACCTCTTAACTAGTCAGTCTCCTGTAATTTTCAATGTTTCCACTCAGTCAGACCTGCTGTTACAGTCTTATCTGATCTCTAATCACTTGAACTCTTTTCAATCTATTAGAATATAAAACCTATCTGGCTTTATTTCCTTCCCAGGCCATCCTAGACCAATCTCATAGCTAATCATCGCAGTGACTTTTTCCCTCTACTTTTCATTTATTCACTCCCCTTCATCTTCTTCTGATGACCCTTCTTGGCAGTGCCCAAATGTTGACCAATCTGACCATCTCTCTTTTTCCTGGACTGGGAAGTTCTGAAGAGAAAACCTTATGCTCTCCGTAATTAAATCCATTACACATTTATGACTGCAGTTTGGCTTAAACCCTGAAGCAGCAACTCAGCATTTCTGTCTTTTTTTGAGCTTTCTTTCTCAGTCCTCTTTCCTTATCCACATAGTGGCTATTTCAAAATTTCAAAACTAACTTCAAATCTCTAACTCCATCTCCAACTCTGTTTATTCTTACTCACAGTATGCAATATAATCTATTTCCTCAAGACAGTAATGGTCACAAAAAAATGGAATTTTTAGAACCTATAGAATTTCATCACAGAGAGTGAAATTTAATGTATAACATTAACAAAATAAAAGTTTAGTGTAATACCAGGATGGAATGTAGACTGACAAAACAATCTAACTGTATTAAAATGTATGCAACAACCTCACTGAAGCAGGTAGAGGGAAAAGTTTCTAAGCAACTTTAGAAATGAGTGGAGTCTGAATGACTAAAAACAAAAGAACTGTACATAAATAGTCTATTTGGTGAAGTAACTTATCAAAGGGATACATGGTAACAATTCTAATACTGCTATTCATGTATTTTGAATGTGAACAATTAAGTAAATTGGTGTTGGATGGCGGGAGACATATTTCTCACTATTGGAGAGAGAGGTTACAGGTAAGAGACAGGAGACGGCTAGCATGACCCATGTGGTAATAGATGAGAATTTGAGACATCAGTATGAGCTTATGTCTAGCTTAATCTAGATACATATGGTTACGTATAGATTATATGTGTATGTATACCCACACACATATATATATATACACATATACATATATTAGAGATACATATATTGTTCATCCCATATTTCTCTGATCCCTGATATATGAGTAAAACTTTCCCAGGAAGAACAATAGGAGAGGCATATTCCAGACAGAAAGAAAACCAACATTATTGAAAATTGACATCATAACCTTCATTTTTTCACCTACTATCTTCTCATCAACCCACCATAATCAAATTTCTGGGAACATTGTTTTGATATTTTGTTTCAATGATCACTGATTATTTGCTAATTACCAAATGCCATGACATATCTTCAGTCCTAAATTCACTTGACCTCTCATCTTCATTTGGCAATGTTGATCATCTGTACGTGTGTGTGTGCATGTTTGTAAATTCTAGTTTATCTCTTCTTAACAATTTTGCTTCTTTTTCTTTGCTGTAAATAAGAACGTTTTCAGGATCTTCTTCAAGCAAATGTTTTCTTCTTGAAAATATTATCTCATTTTATAGACTCTAAAATCACCTATTTCCTTATCCTTCCCTATTTAGGTGGGAAATGTTCTTATGGTGGGAGAGAATTTTCTAGTTTCTCCACTTATTAAGGAGACTTTTTGCCTTTAATCAGCATGTTATCAAATAAATAAAGTTAGAATGTCTTGAGTTATAAAAAGCTGATGCAACTTTGTTATAGTGTAGTGATTTTAATATGATCAGAAATCTTACGTTTGCATTATAAGATTTTTATTGGCATTTGCTAATGAAATTTGGAAGAATTAGTGGATCAAATAAGATGTGGAAGGATGCTATCCCACTCTCAGTAAGAGTCTTATAACAACAATCATTTAACTTCATAAAAAAAGAAAGTCCTTTTGCCCTCTCTTCACAACAGCCTAATAAAATGAGCCATACATTAAGTTTTCTTCTTTGCTCTTATGTGGGCTAGAAACTGTGGTATAGAATTATGGCAAAATTTCTTTACATCCCTAAACTAATCGATGGAGATGATGTCCTCAGGGAATTATAGGCCGATGGGATGACACTCCTTTCTTTGCCATAAATGTGCCTGGTACTATCTCTGGAATGATAAAACCTCAAACACCTAATATCCATTGGATTATTCCTACTCCTCCCCGCTATGACTAGAAAGGGCAGGAAAGGAAAGAATATTGTCAATGTTTTCATTTTAATTCTATCTGTTGTGCAGTTTCCACTTGTTTAGAGTAAAAATAACATCTCAATTCTTTACTTCTAAATTAAGAAAACAGTCAGTGAGATAAATATGTCTACCTATCCTTCTATTTATATATTCTTTCTTTGCATATCTCTCCTAATTTCTAGATCCTTTTTTTCTAATATTATATGGAATGTCTTCTTTCATTCGGCCTTATAGCACCTTCAAATTCAATGTGTCCA
>RJWJ010028212.1:0-21570 GCA_004363605.1 Indri indri | reverse complement strand
TTCCTTTCTAAAAATGTAAATAAATGTTTTTTAAAAAATTTAAATTATTTTTTCCAGAATTATAGTTTGAGGATTTTGATCGTTCAGGATTTTAGCACTCAAGATTATGGTGATTAGGATTGCATCTTTATGGATTATGGCCAAAACCCATTCATGGAGTTTTTAATTGGTCCTAGGTCATACAAAGCCCACATGCTAAAGCACTTGGTTATGTTGTCCCCAAGTACAGGTCACTTCCAAAACCCTTGTGTGCTCTGATTTCTGACTTCATACCAAGTCACATTTTGTATACATGAGCACAACAATATTCCATTAAATCTATGTAACTGAGAGTTAGTTCACTTTAAATTTGTCTGTTATGCTATTAAAGTTCTTGGGACTTCTTATTTATCTTATGACTCAATGGAAGTGGCTTTGGATTTTCTTTAATCTTATCCGTTTAATATATTGAGCTTCTGCATGAGTTTTTATTTGAAGAAATGTTTCAATGTCTCAGAACTATTTACTTGGCAGAGCCTAGGGTTATACCTAGGTAACCTGCGACCTAGCCTAGGAGCTTTCCATGATGCTACCTCCGAATGGTAGCAAAGTATTTTGTGAATATTGCTAGAAAGAGAAGGCAGCCTAGGAAAAGGGGATTTTGTCTTTATTAGGCACCAGGAATAAAATAATAGGACAGACAAAGCCCCTGCCCTCTAGGCAATACCTGTTTGTATATATTTATGTAGATGTATAGATATACAGTATGTATATTTTAAAAATGACTGTTACATATGTTAGATCATAAAAAGTCAAGGCCAAATAGTTCACACTCATTCCCATTGCATGATCCAGAATAACTATTTGCTTTGGACTAATGGTGACAAATTTTCTTGGAAATGAAAATGTCCTGAGAACAGCAGATTTTGGGGCCAGATTGTGAACATTAGCTTTTTCCGAGGACTGCAAGTATCAGCTAGGATTGTATTTAGCTATGTGTGTCAGAAACCCAAAAAGAGTGACTTGAAAAAGGAGTGTTTATTTGGCTCATGTAACAAGAAGTCTAGAGGTAAATGGTCCAGGGCTACTGTAGCTGACCAAGGAAGTCACCAAGCGCCCAGGCTCCTTCTGGCTTCCCGGCCCACTCTCAGTGTTTGATAATCACCCTCAGGGGCTCAGGATTGTTGTTCCATCCACCTTGAAGTATCGTGTCCCCATTCCAGATAGAAAAGATAGATGTCAAAGAATAAAATGTGTGTGCCAGTAGAGTTTGTTCCCATCCCTCCTTTTTAAAATCAAGAAAACAGCTTTTCTAAAAGACGTACCATGACACATTTATCTGTATTTCATTGGCTGAAACTGTGCCATATGGTCACCTCTTGTAACTTCTTTTTTAAAAAACTGGGCACTATTGCAGCCTTAAGCAAAATTGGGACTTTTATTAGCAAAGAAGGAGGGAATGTGTACGAGGTTGGTTACCAGTGGTATTTGCCACATGCTATCCTATTTTTCTCCTTTTTTTTTATTTGGACCTAGGTAACCTGTGACTTGGGTATACTGTCACAGGTAACACTGTGTCACAGGTGACACAGAGTCTCACTCTGTTACTCAGGCTAGAGTGCAGTGGCATCATCATAGTTCACTGCAACCTAAATTCCTGGGCTCAAATGATCCTCCTGCCTCAGCCTCCTGAGTAGCTGGGACTACAGGCATGTGCCACCATGCCTGGCTGATTTTTACATTTTTTTGTAGAGACAGGGTCTCACTCTGTTGCTCAGGCTGGTCTCAAACTCCTGGCCTGAAGTGATCCCCCTACCTTGGCTTCCCAGTGTGTTGGGATGACAGGAGTGAGCCACTGTGCTCGGCCCTCCTTTTTACCACCAATTTTATATCAAGCATCTCTGTCAAAGGAACTTAAAAAATAAGAAATTGATTGTTAGCTCTCTGCTGATTAATGTACAATGAAGTTTCCTTGGGCAGTGCCAGAAGCTGGCTAACAGTTGGCCACAAACATTGTAGTTATTACCCTAGTGATGGCTGTTCACACACACAAGGATCAGTGTGTGTGAACAGGAAGGGCCAGTGAAGGTCAGCAGAAACTGGTTGGAGCATTAAGGAAGAAGAGGGACTCACGCTATGCATATAAAGAAAGTATAGTAACACATTTCTTCTTTCTAATTTAGTAGCTTCATAATTCATCTTTATAAAATTGCCCAAAAGAAATATAATGCATGCCTCATATACAATTTAAAACTTTCTAATAGGCACATTAAGAACAAATTTTTAAAAACTGATGAAATTAATTTGAATAGTATATTAAAATATATTGAAATATATTAATAAATACATATTTAATTATAAATTATATGGTATACAATAATGTATTTATTAATAGACACCCAATATGTGTAAAATGTCACTGCAACATGTTATCAATATGAACTTTTTAATGGAATATTTTACATTCTTTTTTATACTAAATTTTAAAAATCTGCTATGTATTTTATACTCATAACACAACTCAATTGGGACTAGCCACATTTCAAGCATTCAATAACCACATGTGGCCAGTGGCTATTGCATTGGACGGCACACTTCTAGAAACTGAGATTCAGAAAGAAGGAAGAAAACGTCACTGAGCAGTCACAAGCATCACTACCATATCCATACACACTACTCATGAACTTTGAAAATAGTTATAGCTAATATCTTGGAGCATTTCATAGAAGCCAGGCCTTGTGGCTAGCATTTTAAGTGGTTCATCTATTGAATCTTCTTGATACCACTATGAGGAATGTATTAATATTACTCCATTTTAAAGACGATGAGACTGAGGCTTATAGGGCTTGAGTAACTTGCCCAAGGTCACCCAAATAACAATGGTGGCACCAGTATTGAAGCCTAAGCAGTCAGACTCAGAGTCCATGCTACGTGAGACACAGAGAAGAGGTCCTCTCCAACCTCTGCCTCAGAATCACCCTTGGAATGTACTTACTCTTTATTTTACCCACTATTCTAACAAGCCAAGTTAGATGGTTTGTGGATCCACATAAATGTAATAATTTTATGTTGAAGAGAGAGCTGCCTACTAATAGCTGGAAGAAATAATAGGTTAAAGGCAAAGATTAACAAAAAATCGGAAGTTCAGTGAAAAATGAACAAAGTAAATTAGAAAAGGAAAAAGACAAAGGCCAGGGCTATTTAGTATAAGGGTGAAGAAACATATAAAATCTTGGTAGATCCTATTGGCATTAGTATATTACTCCTTCCCTTTTCACATAAACTTCTTGAAAGAGAAAGCTTCTTTTGTTGTGTCTTTCAATATTTGCAATTTGCTTCTCACCCCAGGATAATCAGGTTCCTCCAGAGAGCGTGTGCACTCTCTCTCTCTCTCCCCCATCTCTCCCTTTCTCTCTCATCTCTGTCTCTCTGCTCCCTCATGTCGATAGGTCCATGTGGTGAGGGACCGAGATCTCCAACAGCAGCCAGCTCGGGACTGAAGTGCCCTACCCAAAGCAGTGCGAGTGAGCCATCCCAGGAGCAGATCCTGCAGCCCCAGTCAAGCCTTCAGATGGCTGCAAACTCAGCTGACATCTTGACTGCCACCTCACAAGACACTCTGAGCCAAAATTACCCAGTAAGCCACTTCTGAATTCCTGATTCACAGAAACTTTGAGATACATGTGTGTTGTTTTGTGCCACTGAGTTTTGGAATACTTTGCTCCACAGCAATAGACAACTTACATAAGCAGTAATCTATGTGAAAAATGAGGAGGATCTGAGACTAAGATGGCGATTTTGGACATAAAGAGGGGACAGATGTTACAAATAATAAGAACCTAGAAGTTATAGAGCTTTGGGATGGATAGGAAATGGGCCTGGGAGAGGGAGAGATTATAAAGTTTCTGATTTGAGCTTAATGAATGATGATTACTTTTGTCTAGACTGATTTTTTTTTTTCTAAAAAAGCATTAGATTTGGGGGAAGGAAACAAATTTGAAATTTTTAAAGGGCATCCATATGGAGATGCCCACTGAATAGTCTGCAATGTGTCTGGAGATAGAGATATTTGGATGTTATCAGAAAAATAAATGGTAGTTAAAGGCTTGAGTGAAGATCATGAGATTACCTGAGCTGGCAGGACTGTGTGTGTGTGTGTGTGTGTGTGTGTGTGTGTGTGTGTGTGTGTAATAGGGAACAGACATTTTTACAGTCACTTTGGTAGCTTTCAAAAAGAAGAGTTGCACGTCCACCACCCACCTTGGTCCCTACCCTATCACAGATACTGTAGCTTCTAGTGGGGTATGGGGCCTGAGAAATGATGGGGGCTTCTGTGGGACTCACAGAGCAGACTTTGGTCCCATGGAAAACACTGCCATCCCCCATGCCCAGGGCTCCGACCCAGCACACCTCTACTCAGCTCTGGCTGGGTCTTCAGAGGGCCCATCACCTTTAGCCTCATGGAAGATAGAAGCTTTCAGTGAGCAGTGGAGTTGAGGGCTAGTGCAAACCTGTCAGCTAAAGTAAGTCTTCCCCAGGGGAATATGACAGCTCATCTGGGACAAAGCACAGAAAGAACAGGAATGAGTTACACAATTCTTCAGGTAAAAAATCCTGGGCTGACTATGGTTTTGACAAAAATGCTGAATTAGCATGACCGCTGGCTTCCCATCCTCTCTTCCCCATAAAACCTGGCAGGATGTAGACAGAGAAAGTGAGAGTACTGTGAAAAACCCCTGGGGCAGCGGGTCCTATTTTAAACTGGTGGATGTGTGGGGTGGTGCAGTGGGTGCAGCGTGTGGTGACATGCCACCCAGCTCCCCTTTCAGGAAGGAAGGACTTATTCCTTCCAACTTCTGGGAGTGCTATGGGCTGGCAGACCTCAGCTCTTGGTGTTTTCTGGAGACTGCCTCTGTGGAGGGATTCACCTTGCCAAGGTGAGGTTGCATTCAGTGATTGGCCAATGTGTGGGTAAGAAGACCTGGCACTGGCACACTTGCTCTAATTCAGGACAACTTTGAAGGGCCATCCCTGCTTCAGAGCTCCCTGTGGGGCCAGCTGAAGTCTTCACTGGCATTGCATCACAGCTCAACTATTCCTTCCACCCAATTCCACTTCCTCCCTTTCCCTTCCACAAATGTTGATCCTAGTGTGCTCTATAGTAAGTCTTATTTTCACCAGTCTCTGTATCAGAGTCTATTTCCTGGGCAACCCAACCTGACTCAGATGGCTGCATTGATCGGTAGCAAGAGACAGCTGCCCAGGGCTGTGGGAGGATAAAGTGATGCAGGGGAATGATGTCGGTCTGATCTTACTTATTTTCTGTTGTCTTGGGACCAACTGCTCCTGCTCATATGAAATGTCAAACTCTGGTTGAGGTATCCTCTCATGAGGGATCAGGCAGGGCAGAGGGCCTGTGTTGATAAGGAGCTAAAACAGTAACAATAACAACAACCCTGGGGAACAACTGATTTTGGGCAATTGCTTCCACACTGTTCTACCTCTGAATGCCCAGGGATGAGAAAGCAGCTGCTTTCCTAAACTTGCTTCTTCCTAGGGAGCAAAAGGTAGAGACCTGACAGGAGAAGTTATTTTGTAGGAAAGGGAGTGGTTGTCTGTGGTTTTCTGGTGCCTGAGGCTCATTCATCCCCGACTCCTGGGCTCAATGGAGCTCATAAAACTCCATCGAAGACTAGAGTGTGGCCAAAATCCCCCAGGGAAAGTGAGTTTACAGGCCAAACTAATGGGACATTTGAGGAGCACAGCCTTTTTAGAAGCCAACTAACCAATAAATAAACAACCTACTGGGTTACAGGCTGCTACAGAAGAGAAATACTAAAATATACACAAGAAGTTTTAAAAACAGCTAGCAAACGTATTAAAAGAGAAGATATGGGGGGACATTAGCAAAATTTTAAAAACCTAGAAAACAAAAAAGTAAACAAATAGACATGTTAGGCATGAAAAATATAATAGTTGAAATAAATTTTTTAAATGATAGGATAAATATAACAGTAGAAATAGCTAAAGAATGAATTAGTGATTTGGAAGACCAGATTGAGGAACTATACCAGACAGAGGGAGGAATGGCTACACCACTTGGAAATGTCAAGGTCACAATTTGGAATTCATGGATTCCAAAATCAAATGTTAAGCTTAACTCCCTCATTTTTCCATCATTCCAAGCAGAAGCAGGGAACACAATTTGATTAATGCTACTCATGTGACCTAATAGGATGGTGGCAGAAATAACAACTAGAAGTGTCCTTAGGCTCCAAATTTATGGTTTTCTTAATTCTTTCTTCCTATCTTGGTCCTGGCTACCATTATCTCTTCTAGTTTTGCTTCCTAACAAACAGCGTATCCTCCATACAACAGCTAGAGTGGTTTTTCTAAAGTGTAAATGATAGTACTTGCCTACTTAAAACCCTTATATGGCTTATCCATTCTCTGAGAATAAAATCCTAGCTCTCCTTTTCAACCTTGCCTCCTCCCACTCTTCCCTCCATTTACTCTCATTCAACCATATACAGGCCTTCCTGCTGTCCCTCAGACACACATAGCTATTTTGTAGCTCAGAGCCTTGGCACTTCCTGTTCCTTCTTCTTGGAATGCTCTTTCCTGCGGTCATTTCATGGCTGCCGCCTTTCCATTGTTTAGGTCTCAACTCCAAGCTCCTCTCCTCAGCAAGTCTTCCCAGGCACTTTCTATCATAATACTCTATTTTATCTTCTCCAAAGCACTTGTCCAAAGTACCTAAAGTTACCTTATTTGTTTATGTTTATTTTCTGTCCTCTGTCACAAAAATGAGGGCTCCCTGTGTATAGGCACTTTTCTAACTTGTTCTGCACAGTGTACCTAACACTGAGAAAAGTGCATGGCACATAGTAAGTGGACAATAAAATATTCGTTGACTGACTAGTTTCTCTATTGGGACTGCTCCCTTACATTTTGTTGTTGGAGCCTCAAGGTTTATAGTTTACCGTCTTGAGCAATATAAAATAGCCTCTGCCTAGGTGAGATTCCTTTTTCCTGTCAGCTGAACACCTAAGGAACAAAGAAGGCTTTGCTAAGGGGTTTCATTAGTCAGATTTCATCTACCACTCATTTGGCTCAAAAATGTTCTTCTGGAAAATGACCAAATGCTACCTCATATACATAAAATCCATTCCTCTAAAACTCCACCGTGCTGACAGTGCTACTCTGGATTGGACGTATGAGTCAGAGGCAGAAGGGAGGAGGATGTCACATACCCCAGCAGTGGACTGCAGATTTGCTCATTATTTTCTTTGAGCTACTGCTTCTTTCTGGTGTCTAGACAGTCTGCAGCCTGGATTTGCCAGTGAAAGTATTTGATCTCCAGTCTTCAGTCCTATACAGACACTTGTAAATTGTGTTGCAAATTCCCCCAAATTTAGAATTTCTTTTCTCCTAGGTGTTCTCAGAGTGGCATACGCTGCTGGTTACCTTCTCAATAGCCATTCCCCACTTCTGCCTTAGTTCATCCTCCTGTCTCCCATGTCCCTGGGTGGTGGGGGAGCAAACTAATCATGGTGGTTCCATTCTTCTGAGTTGAGACACAGTTGGTTTTGGTAGGAGCATGTGAAGCAATTCAGGCCAATGAGATGCAAGGAGAAACCTGCTGCGGGGCTTCTGGGTGAGGTTTCTTTGCCTTCAAGAAGGGACACATGAGAAGAAACCTCCCTCTTCTTGGCTGGATGTTGTCATGTTTGTGGGTGATGTCTGAAGCTGCTGAAGCCATCTTGTGGTCATGAGGAAAAAGAGGAGGGCAGGGAGGAAGGACAGAAAACACCCGGCTGCCTGATGATGTTGTTAAGCCACTAAATTGACCAAATCCTAGATTTTTTGTTATATGAACTAATCAATGTCCTCACATTTAAGGCATTTTTGATTCAGTTTTCTGTTATGTTCAGCTGAAAGCATCATAGTATCTAGTAACTTCCCAATAAAAATGTCAGTTGAAATAAAAATATATCAGTTAACAAGTACTTACTAAATATCTACTGTAGTCCATACACAATACACAACGGTTCTGCCCCTCTGGGAACTTAGTCTAATTCAGTATTTCTCATCAAGAAACTTGAATTAGTTCACAGGGAAGGGGGAGGGTGGGAAGTTGTTAAAATAGGGATTCCTTGGCTCTACCATAGACCCACTAAATCATAATCTTGGGGCAGGCAGCTAGAGCACAAGTGTGTACCTTAAGCAGACACTTAGATGATTCTAATGTATTCTAAAGACTGAACAGCACTGATTAGTTTAAGACGGGTCATGTGAATCAGTGAATGATGTAAGGCAGGATATATATGAAATACTGCAGTGTGAAATATGAAATATGAGCTCTCCAGTTCTGTAGACATTCAGAGCAGCTTGACAAGCTGGAAAGCAAGACAGAGGGTAGAATACAGGCTCCACCACTTATCAACCAAGTGTTTCAACAGCTTCATTTTTAACAGGGCCAACAAAGCCTGTTTTGCCGTGTGGTTGTAAGTTCTGAGATAACCAGTGAGAAGCATGTAGTAGGGGCAGCGAAACCAATGCCCACGGCGGCACCACAGCCCGGGGTTAGCAGGGCCTGGTGCACTCACTCTGGGGGGTGCTGTTGGCTGATGTCAAGATCGTATCCAGAAGGAGCAATGAGGAAGCAGGCCCCAGCCAGCAGAGAGACCAGTGGAGCAGGCTTGCCACCTCTGCTCACGTGCCAGTCTGTGGCTGCCTGTGGGCTGGCCTCAATGTTATGGCTATTTGTGACATTGGAGGAAGCCTCCGAGGAGGGCAGTGCCTACTGCTATGCAAATGTTTTTATTTGCCTGCAACCATGGAGACATTAAGTGACTTATACAAATGCTGGACTGTAGGTATTTCTTTTCCTTAATTTTTAAAGTTTATTTTAAAAAGTTAATTTATAATTAGCGGCAAGCTTTCCCTTTTGAAATTTCTTTTCATGCCTGAGATTTACTATTAACTGGAGTATTATTATTATTACTCATTAATAATGCTTAGTGAAGTACCAAATGATGCTCTGTTTAGTTTTATTTGCATGATTCCTGTAAGATAAACAGCTTGTATTTTTTTCCTATTTCCATTGCCATAAGGAAAGAGAATATTGTTGCCCAATTGACCTTTTTAAATCAACTACTGGAAGAACAAACACACAAACATTTCTCAATTTTCTGACAGAGATTCCTGATGATACCATTATTCAAATGATCAGATCATCCAAAGGGTTAGAAACTGAGACCTTTCACTAGTAGCAAGTTGTGGCCACCCTGATTCTTCTAGTAAATAACAAAACCTCACTGCTTTCTTAGTATGTTATATCACTGGGACTTATATCTAAATTTAACTGTGAAAGAAAAGAAATAACTGAATATTCCAGGCTAGTCCAGATGGAGTCACTAACCACAGGAGGAAGAATTCCTTGGGAGCGTTTTTAGGGAGATATTTGGGCTTTACATAGATCATTGATTATGTAGCTGACAACTAAATCTGAACAGATTTTCCACAAACTCTGAGTTCTATTTTTCTGCCGTTCAGTGTGACTTACACCAGCTGTGCTGTAGCTGGCAGAATCACTGGTACACGGAGACTTTCACTTCCCTGCCTGTTCTGTTCCTGTGAATAGAGCACTACATTTACTTAGGGGGTTCTGATAACCATTTTGGCAACCTTTAATACTCAGAGACTAACATTTGAAAATTTAAACCCTTTTCTAGAACATGAAAAGGCATAACTGAAGAAAAAATGTCTACATTTTTATGCGATCTATAAAATCTCATAAACTAGTTACATTCTCAATGTATAGAGTCCTACAAAAAAATCTAAAGTGAAATTTTAGAGAATATTTTGATGTCTCACGAAAAAATAATCTGTGGGTGTGTGGGAAGTGATGAAATAGAAAAAAAATATTTTCTGTAGCTTCACCATTCCTTGTTTATAACCACCCTGGAAGATGGATTTTGGTAGCCGTAGAAGTCTCCATTGCTGAGTTTTCTGTAGAGCTGAATGCTCTAGGGTGTGAGGGAGGCAGTTGAAGTTTCGGGGGGCACAATCCAGGAAGAAGCAAGACCAAGGCCAATGGGGTTGGGCCAGCAAGGGGCCTGTACCAGGAAGGGCCCGAGAAAGAGACAACTCCAAATAGTGGGACAGCCCAGAAGAGACTGGAAAAAGATTCTGGGTGTGGATCTTTTCCAGTGAAACTTTATGCGCTTTATGCGGCAAATTCCTCATGTTTGGTAGAATTTTCAATAAAACTGCAAAATTAATGATGTTCCTAGTATGACTGGCTTTCTTTCTTATGGAGGCATTAAGAGTGGCGAGGGATCCAACAGAGTCCCTGTGCCAATGAGAGCAGGGTGGATGTCTATGTCACACTTACAGGTAAAACATGTAAACTGCAGCAGCAAATTGTTTTAATGATGTTTGGAATTCCTGCAGCATTTTTTAACCCTCCTGAGATGCTTTCCCATATTACCTTGTTCTTTTTGGGATGTGTGGGTTTTTTTGTGAGTCTCCAGGGGAAAGAATGCTGTACTTGAAGTCAGAAGACCTGGGTTCAAGTTCTGTCTCTACCACTTACTACCTTTAGCCTTTCTTAGGTTGCCCAGAAGAGGGCTCTTTCTCTGTCCTGCAGAGAAAATGACTCCTAACTTTCCAAACTGGCTGAGGGGATCGATTTAAATAATGTATCTGGAGTGCTTTGCAGTGTCTGTAAGTGTGGCACATGTGCGTTCTTATAATTATTTGTAAGTATTAGATGGTGTTACGAGTTGCATACCTCCAAAATTATGTATTGAAGTCTTAAAGCCCAGTACCTCAGAATGTGACCTTATTTGGAAACAGGGTCTTTGCAAATGTAATTAGTTAAGAAGAGGTGACACTGGAGTAGGGTGGGCCTCTAATCCAGTATGGCTGGTGTCCTTATATGAAGTCAGCTATGTGAAGACAGAAAAGACAGGGAGAATATCGTGTGAAGATGGAGGCAGAGATGGGGGTGATGCATCTACAAACCAAGAAACTTCAAGGTTTGCCTGTGGTCACCAGAAGCTAGGTGAGAGACATGGAACAGATTCTCCCTCAGAGCCCTCAGAAGGAACCAATCCTGCTGACACCTTGATTTTGGACTTATAATCTCCAGAACTGTGAGACGATATGTTTCTGTTGTTTTAAGCCACCTGGTTTGTGGTGCTGTGTTATGGCAGCCCTGGGAAACTGATACAAATGGTAAATTATTTGAGGGGAGTTCCTAGATCAGGAAAAATAGAAGGAACTTATTATAACACTATCTTACTTCTATTTAGTGTAAACTTTCATTTTATTCCCACAACTACCTTGTGGCATAAGTAAAATTTTTCTCAATTTAGGAGGAAACTGAGGCTTGGAGGTTATCAGCAACTCAGCTGGGAAATATTTTAATGCAACTCTTCTGTTTCTGCTCCATCACGGTCATTAGTGGCTCTTCCTGTTGTATTTGCACTTTTCTCAGAGGAGTTAGGTGTGCTTATTCCTATGCTTCTTAATATGTTACCTGTTTCCAACATCATGTAATTTTCACCCCCGTCACCTGTTCCTGCTTGGCTCACATCTCTCCTTGGGGACCTAAGGGTCCTCTTTGAGGCCCAGTGGTTGGAGGGGTTCCCTCTGTGCTCTAGAGAACCAAGACTGGCCACAGTGGAGTTCTTATGCTTGAGCAGAAGCTCTTAGCTATGACAAGAATCCAGAGAGCCTCTTGGGGCAGGAGGAACTGTGCCATCTGGGCAGCCCCTGCCCTGCCCTGACTGATTGCGGGGGGCGGGGGGTCACTGTGGGTAATGCCAATTCCTGTGGCCACGCCCACTCACAAAGTCTTGGCCATCACAGGTGGGGGCAGTGAGAAGATGAAAGAGAGAGAACAGAAGACTGCACTGTGGCCGATGGCAGTGCCACCCAACCTAACGTGGCCTGTCCGTAGACAGCTCCGCCAACACAGTTTTGTCTTCCTTCCTCATGCATTGTAATGTGAAGTATCTGTCTTCATCATGCAGCAACAAAAGCAATGCATCAGAGCATAATAAAATGTCTGCCATGGTGCTAAGAAAAACCTTGAAAATGAATACTTTCAGAGCCTGAATTCTGTATTCTAGTCATAAGGAGAAATCATTAATCATTTATTATTTTTCCCATTTGACATACTGAAAGTTTTATGTATCCAAATTTTAAATGCCATTCTTTGGCTGTCAGCCAGATCCTCATCTTCACAAAATGTACTCCTGAGAGAATTCCTGAGATATATATTGGCAATGACCCAGGCTGTAAAACTCCTTAGTATAAAATAACCTTGTTTCCCTGCCTCCTTTTTGTTCGGGAAATTTGGAACTTTCTCCATGGGCAGCAGAAATTCAGGATTCATTCTCTCCATAGACCTTCACATTGAATCCCAGATGCTGTCATAGTTCAAGTTTGTACTTTTCTCCTTTTTATTCCAGCCATCCTTGCCACCTTTCTGTTTCTGCTACACCATAGGAATGTTCCTATCTCAGAAACTTTGCCCTTCATCCAGATGTCCACATGGCCAAACCCCTCATTTCCCAGTCTTGGCTCAAATGCCAACTTCTCAATGAGGCCTACTCTGACACACATCTCTCTAACAATGTGTGTCCCTCCTTCCTGCTAGACTGAGAGTTCCATGAGGGCAGGGATCTCTGTTTTGTTCACAGGTGACTCTTCAAATGCCTAACACAGTGCCTGGCACATAGTAGGTGCTTAATAAATATTTGTTAAATGAATAAATGGCAATAAGCAGTTTTTGAAGACCAAAGAATCTTAAGGATGAAAGAGACCTTAGAAAGTATTCGATTAGACATTGAGAAACATTTCTTGCCCTGCCCCCAGGATAGTCAAAGAAAAAGATTTATGAGCAGAATTTGTTTTCCATTAAAAATTATTAATAAATCCCATGGGAGAATAATGTAGTTCTTAAATCTTAGCCACCTACTTCATTATATTGAAGAATATTGATGAGAAATTGTGGGCGGAGTTAAGAAATAGCAAGTGTGCATCATTGATTACTTGAAACCCCCACCCCCTTTTATAGAGGAGGCAGACGTTGCTCAGAGAAGAGAAGAAATTTTATTTTTCTCAAGGTTGCATAGCTGATTAGAGGCAGATTCAAGAATAAACCTGAGATGCCCTGGCCTCCATTCAGTGCTCCGTCCACCAGCAGAAGACGAGGAATCTGCAAAAAGGCTTTGGTGCTTTTCTGCTTGATTAAACTTAAATGAGCATTGGACACAACACACTGTCATAAAATCAGTAGATGTCTGCTCATTGTAAATCGATGAACAAATGCGGCAATCAGAATTACTTATTGCCTGTAATATAATGTCACCATATCTGTCCTATCAGTGACTGCAAACATCCTATCTCTCCCGTCCCATGGATTATTAATATGATCTAACATTTAACAAATATAATAATGTGTGAACATTGTTCCAACTGCCTGAGGCCAAGAAGGACTCTGTAAACACACCCAATCAGCTTGCTTTAAAATGTGTATCTCTCTAGTCTGACCTTTTTCATAGGATAGGACTGCCTCTTTTGTTGCTGGATTTTTACTTTTTGAGTTGTTGTTCTTTGTTGTATTACCTATAAATACACCCATATAGATTAAGCCTCTGAAAACATGTAATAAATATTCAGGCCATTTAATGAATTGATAATGACTTTTACTTAAATACCCTGTTTGCATATCAACACATTTATTGTCACCCATGAATACTATAATTTGAAGAGCGAAGTTAATTTTAAAATCATTGTTCTTTGTGTTTATTTTATTAGATTAAATATGTCAATTCAAAATGTCTGTACCAATGATTGAAATGCCTAAATGCCATTTTGGTTTATAGTTAAACAGCCAGAAATCTACTTCTTTAAACAGAGTTCTAACAATCCAATTGTTCTACCATTACTGTCTATTAAATCTGTCAACTATAGTTTATCAAGAATATTAAAATGTACCAAGATAGGCAACTGTAGGGATATTAAAAATCATAAGGCCATAGAGTCCCTGCCTTTAGGGAGCTTGCAGTCTGAGAGATTAGAGGCGAGAGTCAAAAAGAGAACTAACCATCTCAGGTAGTAAATAGAAGGTTCTAGATATGTGGCTTAGATACTAACAAGGGATAAGGGAGAGATGAAGGTAGAAATAAATGTTGGGGCCAGATAGTCTTTATCATGCCTTTGCTTTGAATTATAGACTATTTTTTTCTCTTTGTCTTAATTTTAATTTCTCTGGAATCCAAGAAATGTAAAAAGTTTTCTTGGACTTCTTAAGTTTGTTATTATCTTCCAAGATTTTGTTCTCTCATCTCCTGGGATGTAGGTCACCAGCTTGCGCTAAAGAAATCCACTTGGTTAATACTAAAATTTGACCGATCAGAAGAATTATTTCTATTTTCCATTTGTCTTGTGGAGAGCCAGGTAGCGACAAGTTTCCCTTTTCTCCTTGGAAGATAAGGTTAGTTAATATATATATTTATAATAATTATTTTTGTGCATACCACATTGATTGTGCTTAACAACAACAAAAATTTATCTATCCAAATAAAAGAAAAAAAGAAAAAGAAAAAATCTCATCTATCTAAATGTCACAGTTTTTAAACATTAAAAAGAATCCTTTCCTCATGTTTGATTTCATTTTTTTCTAAATTATAGATTCATAGTCACATAAACAAATACAAGTTATGGGGAGAATAAAAAGAGAGACTGAAATACTGTGAACTATTTGGAATATATTAAATTTAACTGGCTAAAGAACAGAGAAATTCTTGATCAGGAAAATAGTGCAATAAAAATCAATGAATTTAAAATTTCATCATCTTCATTTTTCTCAAGGTTAATGGTAATTTAAAAAAATCAAAGTCCAATATGTATTTAGATTTTTCTCTTCACATTGACTCACTTTACTTATTTAGTCATTTTTCTTCTGTGTTCATGATGCATATTTTAGAATCAGAATTATTTTAAAGCTACGGTGAACCCTAGAGAGTTTCTAACCCAATCTCTTCATTTTTCAAATTTAAGAACTAAAGCCAAGAGATATTATGGGACTGACCGAGGTCACATAGCAAATTAGCAGAAGGGCTGAGACTAAATCCCAAGCACCCCAAAGACATTATGGAAGCATTAGCCCAAATCTTGCTTCGACATACGAAATAGAAAACAACTCAAATTAATACGCAATGCCTCTGTAATTTGACCTTTACAAACTGTAATTCTAGGATATTTTGGGCAATGTGCATGTATCAGTAGTATGTTCTTATATTTCCCAGTGCCCAGACTTTTCCCTCTTCTGCAGACCTTCCCTGGATAAGCTCCAGGTATGGTACTGTAAATAGCAGAAACAAAATTTTCTAAAGATTAATTAAATATATTTCAAAATTTCCTGTGTTGTTATCATGAAATATTAACAGATTTTCTTGGTTTATGTTTAAGTCACAGTTAGCTATCTGTGATATTGTTGAATGTCACTCATTGCCTATGTGGTATTACTTTACCCATAAATCTCCTGGAACCTGTGGAGGTTATTTAAAGTGAAGGCAGTAAAATCTGCTTGCTCAGTCCATCAGAAAAGAATAGGTTTGAGCAGTTTGTCTTTCTGAGATGGTTTAGCCTCCTCTGAAAGCAGAGAACTTAACTCAAACGTCTCATTCAGGCACTTTAATCTCTGACTGAATCATTAAATGGAGTTAATAGTTAAAACTAGCTATAATTTAAAAACTTACTTGTCAACATATTCAATTAGATCTGTAGAATTCTTGGTTGACATTTTGGCTGGAGGTAATGTTACCTAAAACAAAGGTTCCAGATTAAAAATATATCATTGACTACTTTACAGGTAATTTTTTTTTTTTTACAGTGCTTATCCTTGTCATTTCTACCTTGTTGTGCAACAGGCTCATGGAAATCAAACATATACAAACAAAATTGGTAATTTATACAGATATCTCTTCCTGTTATATAATTTTTTCCTTTTATGTATATATTTTAAATTATTCTATCTCCTATAATTCTTGTGCCCTAATTACACAGTTAGGTTTAATTTTTTTTTTTCAGAATATTACAGGGGTACAAATGTTTTGGTTATATGACTTGCTTTTGTGCAGTTTGAGTGAAAGTTACATGTGTGTCCATCACCAAGATACCATGCATTATATCCATTAGGTGTGAATTTACCTGTCCTCTCCTCCCCCCTCCTACCTGCTTGATTTCCATTGAGTTTTACCACTATATGTGCACATGGGTGTTGATCAATTACTTCCAATTTAATAATGACTACATGTGGTATTTGTTTTTCCATTCTTGTGATACCTTGCTTGGAAGAATGGTCTCCAGTTCCATCCAGGTTGTTACAAAAGGTATTAATTCACCATTTTTTTTTTTTATGGCTGAACAGTAGTCCATAGTATACATATACCACATTGTATTAATCCACTCATGCATTGATGGGCACTTGGGTTGATTCCACATCTTTGTTATGGTGAATTGTGCTGCAATAAACATTTAAGCTCATGTGTTTTTGATAGAATGATTTTTTTTTCCTTTAGGTAAATACCCAATACTGGGATTACTGGATCAAATGGTAGGTCTACTTTTAGTTCTTTGAGGTATCTCCATACTACTTCCCATAAAGGTTGTACCAGTTTGCAGTCCCATCAACAGTATATAAGTATACTTTTCTCTCTGCATCCTTGCCAGCATCTGTTATTTTGGGACTTTTTGATAAAAGCCATTCTCACTGGAGTTAGGTGATATCTCACTGTGGTTTTGATTTGCATTTCCTTAATGATTGGAGATGTTGAGCATTTTTTTCATGTGTTTGTTGGCCATTAGTTTATCTTCTTTTGAAAAGTTTCTGTTCATGTCCTTTGCCCACTTTTTAATGGGGTCGTTTGATTTTTTTCTTGCTGATTTGCTTGACTTCTTTATAGATTCTGGTTATCAGGTCTTTATTGGATATATAGCATGCAAATATTTTCTCCCATTTGTTAGGTTGTCTGTTTGCTGTATTGATTGTGTCCTTGACTGTGCAGAAGCTTTTTAATTTGATCAGGTCCCATTTATTTATTTATTTTGTTGCTGTGATTGCTTTTGGGGTCTTCTTCATAAATTCTTTGCCTAGGCCTATATCTATAAGAGTTTTTCTAACATTTTTTTCTAGGATTCTTACAGTTTCATGCTTTAGCTTTAAGTCTGTTATCCATCATGAATTAATTGTTGTGAGTGGTGAGAGGTACGGATCCTATTTAAGTCTTGTACTTGTAGCTATCCAATTTTTGCAGCATCATTTATTGAATAGGGATTGTTTTCCCCAGTGTATGTTTTTGTCTGCTTTGTCAAAAATTAGATGGCAATATAAGGATGGTTTTATATCTGGGTTCTCTGTTCTGATCCATTGGTCTAGGTCTCTGTTCTTGTGCTAGTACCGTACTGTTTTAGTTACTATAGCTTTGTAGTATACCTTGAAGTCTGGCAAAATGATGCCTCCCAATTTGTTCTTATTGCTTAAGGTTGCTTTGGCTATTTGGGCTCTTTTCTGGTTCCATATGAAGTGAAGAACTACTTTTCCCAGATGTGTGAAAAATGACAAAACCAAAGCCGCAAACTAGAAAACTAGTCTATCTTAGTACCTGGATTCAGATTATCATAGTCAATGAGAAATAAAAGCACAGAGCACAACCATATACATATTTACTAATATTAAACACAGCTGGTTACATGCATACTTAATTGACAACTTCTAATAAAATGGTACTACTAGAAAATTCTAGTTTCATGAAAGTTGATAATTTGAAGCATTGCTATGATCATAAAGAGGATAGCAAATGTACTCACTGTTTTGCATATGCTGAAAATGCTTTAAACTGTAATATTCTTTTAAGTTTAAAAAACAAAACACAAATGTATCCTGATTTTAACAGCCTATCACTGAACTGGATTTAATTGGGAGAATATGAGTGGTATTCTCTCTCAGTTAAAAACTTAAACAAAATATATTCCTAGGATATTTTTTCTTGCTTTGTGTTACTGTACACATTCTCTCCACATAATGGTGGAGAGAATATGTTAAGACCCACATACAGAGAGAATTTCTTTTGCAAATACCTAAAGAACCACTATTTCTTAAGGCCTAAGAAACTTAACTGGAAAACTCCCTCCTCCAATAAAACTTAAAGGAAAAAAAATAAGGTAAGTTCATTATCAAGGAAGCTGATAAAGAACACTTGACAATAGTGTCTCCTGACCCAGCCCTCTTGGTGGTGGACAAAGAGAACAGGCTGGAGGCAGCTCACAATGCAATCAGTGAGCTTCTGTGGCAGTGCTGGGGCCCTGTCCCCACTGCCTATGGGGATCTGCAATGGGTCTGATGCTCAGAAGCCAAGTCTTCGCCTAGAGAATGGATCTGCTGATCCACTCGCATTCAGTGTCCACATTATGGAAACTAGATTCCTAGAGGACCTCACTGGTTTTCTGCCCTGTTGTGTGTTTTCACTTCCGTTTCCTACTGGAACAGATCTGGGCCCCAGGATCCTCACATACTGCATGCTAGTTCTTTCCTTCTGACCTCACCACTGTTCCTCCTGGTCTGTAAATGTGTGTGTGTGTGTGTGTATGTATACCTATTTTTGGTATTTTCTCACCAACTGATTGTCCCTGCCTAACATGTTTGGCAACCAGTAGCCCTTTCTAAGTATTTGTGGAATTAAAGAGTATGATGAATACTGTGTCAAAGGGCACTAAGTTACTGGGCCATTGTCCTCCTTTCTCTTTCTGGAGTACAACAATAAGTTATATATCTATTTTTTTTACACCTACAACACACACTTTTGAAAGGACAAATGTTAAATGTGACAATGGAGGAAAATTTGGAAAAATATAGAAAAGTTAAAGATACAGGAAAAAAAAATTCTCACTTGCAGTTCTACTACCCAGAACAAAAGCCATTAACATGGTAGTGCATTTATTTTAGTTTTTAATGTATCTAAGACAGTATCTAAGTTTTTGCATCTTTGCTAATTGAATACAGGAGTCAGTTCTGTTTTATCCCTATTCCTACAGGCTAGGATGTTGTGTACAACAATTGTCTCACAGTCAAACAACTTGGTGGTTATTATGGTATTTGTTTATACATATGAGTTTTCACCTATTTCATCATAATACTTTAAAATGCTATAGTTCTTTTTGGCTTTGTGGACTATATAAAATACTTTCTTATATGTGATGCAGTTTCATTCTTTCAACAGCCCTGTAAGGTAGGCATCATTATCTTTATGTTAATGTAAGGATGACATTAGTTACTTTAAGCAGCTGAAATCTTTCCTTATTACAGAAAGAATTTAAGATGACTTTTATAGGTGAGGATCTTGAGGGTCAGAGAGGTAATGGACTTGCTCAAGATCATGTATATGATGATAATAATCATGCTATGGCTATTTATTGAGTCTTTCCTACCTGCTAAGCACTTTACCTAAGACAAACCTGACAACAACTTTGGATGATAGGCCTAATTAGCCCATTTTACAGAAAGGGAAATAGAGGTTAAGTGATCATCCAAAGTCCCACAGCTAGTGTGTGGTACAGCCAGTAGATACCCCAAATCAGTGCTCGATATTATGCTAGCTGTTTCCATAACAAGAGGCTGCATCTGCTGGTCAGGTGTTATAAGAAGCATAAAAGGAATCTAAAAACACTACTTTCTTTGAAAGTTCTTTGTAATTAATGGGGAAGATATGACAAGTATTAATAAAAAAAAACCTGTTATATTTAGCTATTCTCTTTTTCCTGTTAGAGATAAAGTCTATACCTTGAATTTATCATGGTTCATTTTGAACCTTCATAAAAGAACAAGTCATTATCAACTTTTTAAAAATTTTAGCTCCATATATGAAAAGTCAATCCAATTAATGTATTTACAGATTGAGACCATTTTTCTTTTCAGGTTATGCCACCATCAGTCACTTTGTCAGGGTGGAACAAAGAGGAAATGTGGGAAGAGTATAAAGAAAAACCATCCTTCCTTAAAGCTCTCTAAGCAAGCCTACGCTTTAAAAAAGCTAAGCAAAATATTCTATTTTTAATATGATTATAGAAAAGTACTTGCTTTCTTTTCTTGGTCACTGGCTGAGCCAGGAGGGGGGCCATCAAGTTCATCTGGCTGTTCCTTGGTAGTCGGGGAGGCACTAGGAGAGGCACTTTTGTTTACATCTGTATCTAGGCAACCAGAATGCTGAATCAGATCAGGAACTATGGCAAGTGAATTTTTGCAGCGGCAGTAATTTTTTTTTTTTTTTAATTGAGAGCAGTTTCTGTACAGATGGCTAAGCTCAAAGGGAGGCTTCCAATTTATTTTACACTTGCCTCTTCCCTCCCCCGGACTCCAGTTCTCCCTCATTGCCCATCACACTACAGTTAGCTAGAAGGGCATATCCTCACAGGTACTTCTCTGAGACATTTAGGAACTTTGTTGAGATCAAACCCTTCTATAATGAAATAAAAGGAAATAATTTCTTACCCTGTTATGCCCAAGCCATCTGAGGGGCTTCTCTGGGATTTATTGCTTTATTTATATGTAATAAAAATATGAGTAAGAGAATGAAGTATGAGAAGTTTAGAGATCTTAAGTAGTCTGTAGGATAAGTACCTGCACTCATGATACTTGATTTCCCCACTTTATTTTTTGTTGGTTTGATTTTTTGAAAGGAAACAGACTTTTTTTTCTTTCTCAGAAAGCCAAAGCACTAAGGAATCTTGATTGCATCCTAACTAAAGTCATGTTTCTGGGGCATCTTCCCAAGAGTGACTTAACAACATCGTGACTGCGGGAAGGACCTGTGATGTCAGTGGGGTTGGCCCTCACAGGTCGTGAAGTCCCAGAGATTTAGGAGCTTTGAAGGTTTTCATTAATGCTCATTGTCGTAACAGTCACTAGGTCCTTCACTTCTTTGTCTCATTGTGTGGGAAGTGGCCATTGTTAAACCAACATTTCATACCCTTCCTGGGATTTTATCTTCACAATTTGATAAGAAACCAATTACCATCAAATTAGACAAAGAAAAAGGGAAATGCCGTGGTATTCCCGAATCTCCAAGTGTGCTAGTGAGGCCAACTCTTCTAGGCCACTAGAGGAGTATCACAAACAATGCCAGATAATGACAGGTGACATGGGTCACGGTTTTAAATAAGTAAAAATATTTAACCTTAACTTTGTAGAGGGAATTTTATTCAGCTATTTGGCCAAAAAGGAGTGGATCGTTTTAGCTCTAAAAAGTTTTTCTGAGTTTTAAAATTTGAATTTGCATATTCTGTTAATACTTCTTAGACTTCATATACAAAAATAATGTTATTGGCTAAGTTACTGTCCAAATTATGGTGCCAGATTTGTCTTGCTCCAAGGACACATGATATTCAGGATGCTGAGTGACAAAGTTTGATTCCAAAGGTAGAGACCACCCATGATTTTGGCTTTAGTGGTATATCTCTAGTGCTAACCCTTCAAACTCGGAGATGCAGTAGTTCATGGTTTGCAAGCAGCCC